>JAXQQM020091420.1:0-39221 GCA_034641835.2 Pinus albicaulis
TAAACTTTGTGCATTAAAGAGGCCCTAGAGTGGTTGAGTATAATTAAAAGTAAGGGTTGTAAGCCAAATTTTTATACTTACACCTTGCTAGTAGACAATTTCTGCAAAGTAGGTAGATTAGATGAGGCTAAAGAGATTTTCAGTGAAGCTTGGAATGGTATCCACAGATGGGGTAGTCGTCATAACTATATAATGGAAAATATGAAAAATAATAATAGCTCTAACTCTTACGTGTTGCAATCAACCAATTTGGCATATCCACATCATTCCCCCAAACAGTTTCCTAGATTCTATATTAAGATGCAAGCACACCTTTAACAAACAGAAAATAAGTTCACCATTTTAAATGGATTAACCCTAAATGTTCAAGAAGACATCAAGCCCTTTGAACCAGTTTTTTCCTAAACAAGCTAGTTCAACTAAAAATAGTCCAACCAAGTTTGTCTATAATTAAATGAGATTCGACCAAAATGTCAAGTCGGCTCACCATGTTGGCAAGCAAAGTTGACATGTTGAGTACTTGCCACAAATAGTGAGTAGTGTTACAAAGCATAGAAAAATTTCTTTATTTTTCTAATATGTAAAGGGCTTCCCATAAGACCATTGCCAAGTGTAAAAAATAAATTGTTGAGTGCTCAAATTCATCTTGAACAAACTAGACTCCAAATGATCTTGCAGAGTTTTTGAAAAGGAACGTTGTTAGCAGGTTGTACCAATTGAGACCAATTAATACTCTCCATGGTAACAAAGTGATCGTTGCCTTGTCAAACAAATTCCCCCACATACAATATCTTTTGTGATTAGTTTCTTACCTACAAGAAAAATATATTAAACCATATAGCTCCATGTCCAATGGGAGGGTATAAATAGATCTCACTGCTATATGCCACTCATTTCTATGGCTTGCAAAGTCCCAATGTAGGTGATTGGACACTAAATACCAAGCCTGCCAAATTTTTTAAAGGATAGTTGATCCAGAGGCCTTGAGCAACACCACCGACAGTTATATCATAGATTCCAAATGGACCTTTAATAACCCCTATAAGAGTATCATTGTAAATGAAATGTTGAACAAGAATTCACCATATGTGACCACTCATTGCCCTGACCATTGAATTGTCAACACTACTCCCTAAGCTCACACATCAATCAAATCAAGGCATTTGCCCTCCCTCAGTAAAAGTACAGATGCCTATAAAACTAGAGGAAGATCTCCTTCCCTCCATTCTTCCCACACAAGAATTTTTTGTAATCATTTTCATCTTCCTACAACTAGAAGAAAGGAACAAATAATAGGAATAGAAATCATGTAGTGATTCCACCTGATAATGATAAGTTGTAGGCTTCACAATTTAGAAGCTTGATTTCAAACTTGTTCAAAACCCATTGCTACATCTTAGGAGATACATTGGTACCAAAAGAGATGCAAAGTATCTTATCATATGATTAGGATTAATAGAAAATCCAAGTTGATATCTCCATAACCAAGATAAGAGCTTATACCTTTTCCTCACTCACCACATATCCAACTACTTTAATAGAGAAGTCCATACATCATGTGTCCTTTAAAAGAGTTCCATGTGAGATCCAAGGTGAGAAGAGAATCCTCAATTAAATCAAGATTAATTAATTGACCATCACTAAGAAGAAGAATGCCTTGAATGTTCCCTTATATTTGGGCCACTTCAAGGAGATATCCTAATGCATTTATTGGAAAGGATATAAATGAGCTAGGAGTAACTAATAAATAGCCATTTATCTTTTGATTTGTTTATTAGTTGTGGGTAGTTTTATCTATTAAAGGTTAGTTGAGTCTATGAATATCTTTTCACTGAATTTCAATGCCCTTGTTACCAGTGTGTTGATTACCAAATCATTAATTGGAAGGTGGTTGGAGTCAATGCATAGATATCTGGCAGTATGTATCATTTTCCTGTGCCTCTGGTTCTCCAACATAGCATCCTCCTTTTTGGATATTAGCACATCAAAAAAGGAAATTTAACATCAATATCCACTTCTTATCCATAAACAATGGGTCTATGGCCCATCTGCTTCAGCAACATGGATTTTCACTCTCTACAATTAATCACCATCGAGTTCAAGCTCCTTCAATTATTGTTTGTTAAAAAACATGAATGCTCTGTTTAGATTTGGATTGAAAGGCATTATTTATTTGTTGAAGGTGCCAAGGACAATCCCCAACAACGGTTTCAAGTGCACTCTGTTTTAACTGCTAGCAATAAAAAATACTCTGAATCTCTAGAATTTAAAACCAAGCTCACTCAATTGGTTCTACCAGCTGTAAGATGTCTCTTCTTAGGGCATAACAAAGTTGTTGTAATTCTGGGATTCTTGTGAGCATCAAAGTTTAAGTTTTATCTTCATTGTTTCCCCTCCCTCATTACAGCAACTTTGTTATTTCATATAAAACATATAGGGACTAGAATGATACCCATCTTATTGTGTTGAGTTACCATACTATCATCATGTTACTTAATGGCACTCCTTATGCTCAATCTACATACTAGTATTTTTCCTAAGCTAACTCCATTGCTCAACTTCATGCTAATTATTGACACATAATAGTAAGAGTTAATATAAACTATTCATGTTCGAAGTGGAACCCTTGCGTATACCTTACCAATACAGAGTAAAGCATAACAAACTACACTAATATGGATCCTTATCATACTCTAAGCTAGTAACACTGAATACAAAATCACTGCTATATAACAGACTATGTGTTTACATACAATATTGAACTTCTACTATTCAATGGCTCTTGTTCATCTTATACAAGTGATGTAATGAAAGCGCCCAGCAATATTCCAGAATTTTTGGCCTTGACTAAATGGAATATTAAGTTGTTTTCATCCCTTCCCTAAGTAGGTGAATAAATGGGTACGAGGCCCATCAACCTCTTTATAAGGATCAATAACACTCCTAATGTGAAAGGAGTAAGAATAAACTTATTTAGGCACCCTTGGGTGCAAACAGAGAGATGGGGACATGTTGATGTAGTCGACTTTGACCAAGTCAAAAAAGAATTTGTCTAGATACATTGAAACACCTTGATGGACATCACGAGTTTTGGAAGCAAACAACTTGCCGCAGGCTTGAGAAAAAATGGAGGGGGGAAAAAAAAAAATGAGGAGAGGTTCATTTTTTATATATGGAGGGGATGGAGGCCTTTGTTATTCATGCTTTTGTGTTTTTATCTCTTGATCTTGTCTGTTTAGACTTGGCTTCCCCTTGATGTTTAGCAGGGTAGCATTGGGTGTTCCCGAGCGGGAATCCCACATCTTCCCTTGAGAGGCATCTTGGGAGAGCTTGTCTTGTATTTCTCCACATCCAGGCTCAAGGCCAAGCATCATTCTTTAGTCCCAGTGTTATTTCTGTAGCAGAATATTGCTGAGTTGCAGGGTGTTGCAGTGGAGGATTCTTACACCACTTTTGAGTCTTTTTCTTAGTAGAAGGTGCCTTCCTTCTCTTGAGACATTAGATAGAAATATTTCTGAGAACATTTCATATCTTGGAAGCAGGAAAAATTAGTTCTCATCTCCTACAGTGTATTCCCTTGCAGGAACTGCGTCATTTTATTCAGAGTTGTTGCAGCAGGGTTAAGACCCTTGTTTTTGAGCTAGTTTCCTAGGGAAAGGGCCAACCCTTCTCCTAGAAAGCTAGAGGAAGGGATCCTCATCCCTATTTTGTATTATTCAGATATATTTATGTAATGATGCAGTAATACTACATTCTCTAAGTTGAACATTCAGATCTTCTCTTTCTTGTACATGTGTTTCATGAAACCCTTACTAGGTTAGATTTATAATGTAATAAGGAGGCCAGATCTTTGTTTTCTTGGAATATTGTTCCATAAAGTTCCAGATCCATGTTATTTTATCATATTACTATAGAAACCCTCATAAAACAACTCTTTACATGCTTCAGTATTTTCCTGCATAACTCAAGTCATGGGATTTGGCTATTTTCAAGCTGTTAGGTAGCCGGGAGGTCTGTTTAACATATCAAAAGGGATTTATTTCTGATCCCCTTTTGTATGTGATGGCCTAACATCATATTCTAAGGGAAAATAGTGTTATTTCACCCATTAAAAATGCATATCTTCAGAAATAACGTTTCCAAGGTCTAATTTATGCATTTTCCCCACTTGGGAATGTGTAGACATCCATATTTTGCTGTTTTTTCACTCATTTGAGGGCTATGTGTTCTTTAACACATCATATGAGTCTATTTTCTGGATCTCCAACTTTGGAATATGTTAAGATATTCTATTTGTTGTAGAAAATCCTAATTTTGGGATATTACAGTGGTATCAAAGCTACAATATTGGCTCAGCTTGTGGAACTCAACCATGCAGCTATCAAGAGAAGGAGAGATGAACAAAAAGGAGACTCCATTATGTGGAGGAAGAAGGGAATATAGGCTTACAAAGCTTCTTCCAAAATTTGTGCAATGCATTAATAAAAATCTTAAGAAGATGAGAGGAGAGATGGAATCTCCTGAGGAGTTTGGATCTAGAGCTAGATCTAGATTGGTACATGATAGGTGTGAGCATGCAGCTACACCATATTATGCACAGCGCAGTCAAATGCCCAGTTTTTCTATGAGAGAGATGAAAGAAGAGGAAATGTCGAAGAAGGGAACTCTTAGCAATTTTCTGCAAGAGTATGAATCTCAAACTGAGAAGTTTAGAGATCATATTACTTTCGAAGAGTTCTGCAAGATCAAGGTGGAGAGGATCTAGCTGCATGACATGGATATATTTTCTCCATCTACCTTTGATGGATCTCCAATTTGCTCAGCCAAAGCTTGGGTGGAGGAGTTGAGTACTTATTTGCAGCAGCACCCAGTTTCTGAAGAAGAAGCCATCAAAGTTGCAGCACTACACTTTGAAGGTAAGGCTTATTATTGGTGGATGTTTGAGTCAATTTCATTGAAAAATGTTAATACTTCTTTTTTTGCAAAGTTCACTAAAATATTGGTTGAAAGATTTGATACAAAACATAAGGCAATCAGACCAAGGAAACTTTTGCATAAGTTGGGAGGACCTGCAAACTCAAAACCACTTCATAAACCTACTGGGGGAGATCACATCTTGCATGATACCTTTTTGGAGGCAATATCCTTGTTTCATAACCTTGGACAAGAGGGTATGAAGGGTCCTTTTGCAAAAGAGGATCTTCTTATTGAGCAGTTACTTCCTATTCATATTGAAGATGAAGAGAAGGATGGGGGTTGCAGCGCTGTCACATCTAGAGCATATCTAGTGCCTCATGCAGAGGAAGGAGGAGTGCATGCTCCAATAGGAGGTTTTCTTGCGTCATTGCAAGAAGTTCCCCAGGATCTCACACATGGAAGGCAAAGTAAAACCAATAAGCAGCATGATTGTGAGATGGTGTTGATGGAAGGAGAAGGTAGGGAAGAAGGACATCATCACTTGATGAGAAGAACACACCCCTATCTATTTCAGAGAGATGGTGCAAGGAGGAGAGAGACTGGTTTGCGCTGTGAGGGCAAGGGAAATTTTTCCCAACCATATGAACAGTCTTCTCTTGCCATGGATGTCTCACTACATGGAGGCATTCCACCGGGGAGGCCACCAGACTTGGAGTTGGTAAGAGAAAATTTTCCATTTATATCACCCCTGTTAGATTCCGGAGAGGTGAAGACTTTGTAGGAGTCTAGTACACCATAGAGAGTTTGGGATAGTCTCAAGGAGGAGAGAGACATTCTCCCATTTTCAGCACCACCCACTTTCACTATCTGTACTGCGCTGACAGAGGTTGCTGCAGTCATGGAGGAAGGCACCATCATGGTGCAAGGGAGCTGCTCCATGGATTTGGAGAAACAGAGGGTACTTCCTTTGAGGAAGGAATCCTCCATACATTGGATTAGATGGAGGCCACTCATGCTTACTTTGGCCAAGATTGGGAGATTCTTTTTGGAGGAGAGCTTCTCATGGGAGGCCAACTTCCAAAGGTCACTACTTCTTTTTGAGCATAAGCAGCTGCAGGATGGGCATGGAAGAAATTTGGAGGATAAATTTGGCATGATGGATGTCAAAGGAAAAGACAACAGCATGTGTAGAGCTTCACATTGTAGATCAACAGCGATGTCCCTTAGGAGGATTGATCCTTATTGGAGGTCTCAACTCTTCGTAGAGTACTCCAAGGATCTTGGTGCATGCATGATTCTCAATGACCCGGATAGAGATGATGAGTATATGGTGGATGATATGGTCATCTATTCCCATGACAGATTCTTCTTTACTAGAGCTTCTAGTCTCAAGGATAAATTGCTACATGCAGCACATGAGGACTTCTTTTCCATGCATTTTGATGCATATCTTTCCTTGGTAGAGGAGTTCATTTGGGAGGGCATTTAGCATGACATACTTCAGTATATGGAGAGATGCATAGCCCGAATGATGATAGAGAGGATGTCACAGCCACTTCCCTACTCTTTGGAGGTGAGGGAGCATTTCCAGTTGAGCCATTTCAGCTCAAGACCTCAAGTGCATGATGGAGAATGTACAATTTCACCTTATGTTTTGTACTTCTTGTCTTTTTATGAGAAGCATATTGTACCAAGGAGGATTATTCCTTCTTGCATGTTGTATAATGATGTACTTGAAGCCATTTGTAGCATTGAGATTGGCTATCTCATGGGTGGTTTGTGGGGGAAGCCACATGATTTTTGGTGTGCACCATTGACACCCTTTTGTACTTTCATGTTTATATCTTGTAAAATGATTGTGGCAGCAAAAAAGTGGCTGGAAAGGCACTTGTTTTTGTTTGATTTGATGCAGGCAAGGAATGCACTGCGCTGGTTTCTTGTATGGGACCTTGATCCACTTTCCGGTTGTCATGTGACAACTTGTTTCTATTGGTTTATGCTTCCATGTATTGCTGAAAATCATATGTTCATGAGAAGCTTTGTTCGGAGAGTGGGATATGAATTGAAGATGCCCATTGGGAGAATGTTTCTCCCTACTTTGCATGATGCATGTTTCAGGAGAAGCAATGGGCAGCCCATGATTGCCAAATTACATCTCTCTTCTTCATGTGGGAGAAGCCATTTGGAGAACTTGAGTTTTTGGAGGAGGCACTTCATGGTTTATTTGTTTGATGGGGTAGTTTGGGCCACTCTTGGAGGTCATGAAATTTCAGCCCCAGATCAGCAGCAGCCCCATACTTATCATAAATGTGGAGAAAAACCACTTGGTTGGGAGGATCTGATCTCTCCATGGTGCCCCAACACATTGCATGAACCGGGGTTGAGGATCTTTTTAAGCTAACTAGATTGGCTCATTTCATTTGGATGATAGCATGGGTGTGGGAGTCACTCATTGGGAATCATATTCCCCATTACCATCATCACTCCTACCTTAAGGAGGCCATTGGACAGCAGGGAGTTTTCCACTTACATCTTCCACCTTTCTATGATGTGAGCCATATGGTTTTGCATGCTTGGGAGGAGACATTGGAGAACAGATTTGTCGCAGATCATGTCAACCAATTGTGGAGGCTTTTTGATGAGGAGGCCCCAAGAAGAGGAGGGGAGGATTTTTCTCTCCTTATACAATTTCTTGAGGACAAGCAACATTTTGGAGGGGAGGATTGTAATATTCCAAATTTTTAGCCTTCAAGCTAAATGGAATATTAGAGTTGTTTCATCACTAGGTAGGTGAATAAATGGGTAGGGAGGCCCATTAACCTCTTTAGAAGGATAAATAACACTCTTAATGTGAAAGGAGTAAGAATAAGCAGCTTATTTGAGCACCCTTGGGTGTGAACAGAGACGGAGACATGTTGATTCAGTCAACTTTGACCAAGTCAACAAAGCTGTCTAGATACATTGAACCACCTTGATGGACAACGCAGTTTTGGTGGAGGACAACTTGCATGAGCTTGATGGCACATGTGGATGGGACCCAATGAGGAGAGGTTCACTTGCTATATATGGAGAGGATGGAGGCCTTTTTTATTCATGCTTTGGTATTTCGATCTTCTGATCTGGTCAGTTTAGAATTGGCTTCCTCTTGTTATTTAGCAGGGTAACACTGGGTGTTCCCGAGCGGGAATCCCACCTCTTTCCTTGAGAGGCCTCTTGGGAGAGCCTGTCCTGTATTGCTCCACATCCAAGCTTAAGGCCAAGCATCATTCTCCAGTCCCAACATTATTTCTATAGCAGGATATTGCTGAGTTGCAGGGTGTTGCAGTGGAGGATTATTACACCACTTCCGGGTCTGTTTCTCAGTAGAAGGTGCCTTCCTTCTCTTGAGAAATAAGATAGGGATATTTCTGAGCATATTTCATATCTTGGAAACAAGATAAAGTGGTTCTCATCTCCTACAGCGCAGTCCCTTGCAGGAACTATGTCATTTTATGTAGAGTTGCAACAGTAGGGTTAAGACCCTTGTTTTTGAGCTATTTTCCTAGGGAAAGGGCCAACCCTTCTCCCGGAAAGCTAGAGGAAGGGATCCTCATCCATATTTTGTATTATTCATCTATAATTCTGTAATGTTGCAGTAAGACTGAATTTTATGAGCTGAATATTCATATCTGCTCTTTCTTGTACATGTGTTTCATGAAACCCTTGTCGGGTTAGCTTTATAATGCAATAAGGAGGCCAGATCTATGTTTTCTTGGCATATTGTTCCATAAAGTTCCAGATCCATGTTATTTTATCATGTTACTATAGAAACCCTCATAAAATAACGGTGCACATTCTTCAGTCTTTTTCTGCATAATTCAAGTCATGGGATTTGGCTATTTTAAAACTGTTAGGTAGCCGGGATGTCGGTTTAACATATCAAAAGGGATTTATTTCTGATCCCCTTTTGTATGTGAGGGCCTAACATCATATGCTAAGGGAACCCAATGTTATTTCACCCAGTAAAAATGCAGATCTTCAGAAATAACATTTACAAGGTCTAATTCCTGCATTTTCCCCACTTGGGAATGTGTAGGCATTCTTCCTTTGCTACCGTTTCACTAAATTGAAGGCTATGTGTTTATGAACACATCATATGAGTCTATCTATTGGATCTCCACATCTAGAATATCTTAAGATATTCTCGATAGTGTAGAATTTCCCTATTTTGGGATATTATAGAAGCAAGGGTGATTCTCCTCCTTCTATTCATGAGCTTAGTGCTTATACTAGTCTAGATAGGTAGTCATAGGTCCATAAGCTTAGATAAGGGTCTAACACAACTTATTGAACAGGTACTAGTGGAATGTATCACTATCTTATATTCACTCATTATGAGCTTTAAGACTAGTATGATTACAGTTTCATATATCTGTAGATTATGCATAATACGACTACTTATGGAGTTATAATACACTATGCTTAACTATGTGAACGAGTTAAGAACTTCCACATAAGCTAAGTTGTACTGCTATTACTTTGTACTAATTATGTAATATATACATGTAATCATGTACATACTAGTGTTTACAGAACATATATCACCTTCTAGTATCTATGGTATTCATAGCCCAACTTAGTGTTAGTGTTAATTGTTTACATATTAGGTATAGAAGCTTAAGTAATAGTGATGGTTGTACTGGAATACTGTGAATAAGGTATGGTAACTATGTGTGATTGATTAGGTAGGGTTAGATCGTATCATCTTCATATGTTACATATGGCACTCCTTTTTATCTAAGCTCTTAGTATTCAATGATCATGGAAAGGGTTATAGGCTTATCCATATTCAATATGCTTAAGATAATAGAAGTGGCATACGTCATTACCTGGATATGATGAAGATTATGGGAATAGTGTCAATACCAGCTTATGGTTACATGATGTTGTAGTTCAAGCTAATACTAGTCATTGTGTTTGGTCATTGGTTGTTACTTACTCATAGTACACCTAGCTTACTCTGTATAACTATGGGGCTGAGTTTGATCACCACTTCCTATATATGGGTAAATTTTCACCCTTTATTCCATATTCATTGCACTCATATGTCCACAGTCTTATACATACCCAAATAGGGACAAAATGGTGATATATAGAACCCATTACGTTTTATGCATAATGAATGGTTGTATTTATATACACTCCATGTTATATCACTTGCTAGTACTGATTAACCGATGAGCTGGAACCATAGCGAATAAGGGGAAACAGGTGCTATGCATGTAGTCTAATCAATGGGTTACACTTCTAACATAACTATAAGCTAATCAATGCCACTACTAGCTATAAGTAATTCCATAACAAAGGTAAACACATATGGTAAGGTCAATAAATAAACTTACATTACACACAGCGTATCTAGTAATCAATGAAGAGTGGTATAGGCATATTATGACTAATAATCACAATGGTCTTAGTAGTATGCCAATATGTAGATGCTCGTAATAAAAGCCTTTAAGCTAAGATGATATGGTAATAAAATACATATTAGTTTCAGTATTAGATGGACTGCAACAACCTGAACACAGATTACACTCATGTTTCTATTCCACTAATATTATGGGATTACTTATTATATGTAACTAACATAGGTGATACAAGGACTGTAACACGTTTGAGCTAGTTGTAAGCCTTCGATTAAGCTGTAACTAGTGATCATTGTATACATATATAAAGGAAATGGAGTTTTATCATCATGTATTAGCTATAGGTAAAAAGGCATATGTACAAAGATTCACTTGTATTACTACTAAACTATGATTACACTATATCGTGCTTAGTATTACTACATAGTAGTGACCTGTATTCAGATTAAGCTTGTTTACACATAATGGGAATAGATCAGTATCGATACTATCTTAGAACATAAAGCTAATTATGTAGAATACGTAACGATTAGCAGTCCTTCATGCTTAAACTATACGTAATACGTGCTTTGTTCAAATTACTAGTATCTTTACCATGAACCCAATGGAATAGCTATGATTACGGAATAGAGTATACCTTATTTACATAATCAAGATGATTGAGCTCTTTTTTATTGTAATAACCAGTATTAGTTACATAAACTTGCTTACTTATCTTTATACCTCATGTTTGGTATGTGTTATGAATATGAACTCCATTGAATCTCCAGCTTTCTACGAGCCATGATTAAAGCAATGGAATAGTAACAATGATGACTAGAGTCATACCACCATTGATATGGAATTACTAGTAATATGTGATTACTCAATGGAATAGCTCCAAGTTAAAACCTATTGATATAAGATATTAGTAACAAGTAATGGCTAAGATAAGCTGATAGCTACCTTATATTCCCTAATTACTGGATATGATGAGTACTAGATGTATTTTCATAATAGACAACCATTGTTCTATACTATGCAATCCACACATTTCCCTTTATTCGACACCATTGGTATCTCATACTGGAATCTATGATAGCAAGTGAACATTCATGGTTGATGGAATAGTAGTAAGTCCATGGTATTCATGATATTATACAGATACCCAATTCCAAGTAGCAAGAGGGGATTCATGGTTGAACACATGTGATTAGAATGAATCGATAGGTCTGCCTACTTTCATGGGGTTAGTTCATCACACTTATCTAAGAGCTTACGTGAATCAGAGAACCAATACCCTTTGAGCAATGATAACACCAGTATTACAGCTAAAGATCATTACCTAATAAGAGCTCGTACCATTGTATTACTCATATTCATAGAGCTATCAAAGCTCATAGTTTGTATAAAGCACTCATAAGCACGAATCATCATGTAGTACTAATACCCTTATCTAGAATCACATATCAAGCCTAATAAAAGCAATATAGTATTCATAGTTAAGCTAACCAAGCTATACTAGTAATAAAGCTATCCTTATATGTTATGTAGATCGTATGATTAGACTGCAATTATTGTGGAATCTCTATACGGGGAAACATTTATGTAAGCTTCAAGTGCAATGGGTTTACTACTATCCATAACCAATCATCATCTTGTATTATGTTACTAACAGTGTTCACATTACCTCTACTATTCAACCGTGTTAGTAAAGGTTAGTTAGATGAAACGATTCACATTGTTTCCATAATGAAGATAAGCTGCTTTGTGATTCATATTATTACATAGGGTCGATATTAGTTATAAGCTGCATGTTTATGGTCTAATGGTGATGCTTACTAAGCAGTTGTGATTACAGCTTCTCTAAGACTAGTTATGAGCTGGATGATCACAGTTAATATCTAAGCTATAAGTAATGGTAATACTACAACATAAATATTGATAATCACTTGTACTATTAACTATGATAGCTAATCCATGGTAATTGATCACATGCCCTATGTGTAATGATTACTGTAATTACGTTATGATTGTTCTATAATATAGAGATGTTGTACTACTAGGTTATGGAGTTCATAGATATGGTGATTAATTTTATATACATGTGGGTGAAATGTATATGATAGCTTAAGTAAGCTCAATCCATGTCCAATAATTAGGGGAACTATGTAGGTCCTTGTGCTTTACCAGTATAAGTGAATCCAGATCAAACTCATGTTATTACATAAGGAGAAGTAGTTCTATAAGCTCTAATATGTAACAAGTCCTGTAACTATAACAATGGTTATCATACCTTGAACATATGCTCTTATTCCATATTCAAGAATATCAGGGTAATGAATACAGTAACTATCACTGATATAGGTAATGATATTGAACCGATTGAACCAATAGCTATAAGTCTTAAAAGCTACGATCATGAAGTATCTCCATTGAATTGAGTTATTAATGGAATAACAATGTGCAATCTGCACAACCGGTAAATTCTCATGCGCCTTTGACTTCGAAATGAACCGTTGGTACAAGATTCCCAACCCTTCAATCCCTCGGATGTCGATTATTGCTGCAGTAGGAAGCGTTTTATGTTTGGGGAATCTCGTTGCAGAGTGAAAGATATTATCAATCTGCAATCCAATTAATAAGACAATGAAGAAATTACCTCCAACTTTCAGAATTCAACTGATACACAGAGAAACCATGTGTCTAAACAAGGATGCCCACTCATATAAAATTGTAGTAGCAGGAGAAGAGAATAGCATTATTTCTGCTCCCATAAACTCTAGAGTATATACCCTTTATACTGAAATTTATGATTCCATTACTGGTCACTGGAGAATGGCAGACAACCCCTACCCAATGCAAAATTCGGGTCAGATCCAGGAGTGTGGTGTAAAGGCTTGTTCTACTGTATCACAGAGCTTCCATATGGAGTTTTTATATTTGATGCCGAGAGTGGAATTTGGTTTGAACTTGATGCAGCCATGCCATGCTCTGTTTCTACTCCAGTCCTTGTAGAGAGCAATGGCCGCCTAATCATGGTTGGGAGAGTGGTTAACAACATTAATAAAGATATTGAAAAGATACAGATTTGGGAATTGAAATCTATGGGTTGTGATATTAAAGCTTAGATTGAGCTTCAACAGATGCCTCCAAGTATCTATTCAGAGTTCATGGCTCCTCTCAAATTTTATTCTCCATTGGTATGTTCTACAATAGGGGATTGGTTGTGCATTGATACGCATTTAAGCCCGTGTGCAATTGCTTTCAATTTATACAACAACACATGGAAAAGCCTTTTGACTGATCCTCTTTTTCGAGGAAACAAGAACTTTCGTTTGTTAGGTTTGTGTTATAAGCCTGCATTTTCAGGCTGGCGTCTATAGAATTATGACTGTTCTGATGCTCATAGAATTGCAGTCTACTCTACTGTATATTGGATTCGAAACATGAAAGATTATATGTATATAAGTTGAAATTCAACTCTACCCTGACCTTGCCTGATATAACTCAAGCTCTCTGTATTCAATCAATAATCATCTTATTTTTTTTTTACCTGAAAAATGGCTATACATATGTTGAAATTTTTGGCCCTTTCATTGGTGCCAGATGTGTTGCTGGAAAATTTTTAAAATAGTTTGATACCAAGTTGTGAGAAGGAGGCAGGCTATCATCCCTGAAAGAAATTTGGAGTTATTGTGAACACTTAACTGTGCTAGTGGTGGACTAAGATATGCTGTAAATATTTGTGGCACACAGTTCGACTAAATGCAATTGGTTTTCTATGGGAACATTGGTGTAAAGTTAATTTTAATGAGGACTGCTCTTGTTTTAGCCTAGGGGAATCGAGGAGCTTTAAGCAGAGTTTCTTCAAAAAAATTTCATGCAACAAAAAAACTACTATTGAAGAATGAAGAAACCACATTACCATTTTTCCTCCTGATGGGGGAAGGGCCTACAGTAAGAGTAAGGTCTGGCTGCCGGGGAAGGATAATAGAGCGCGCTGCAAGGAAAGAATTCAATTTTTTAAATGTATGAGAAAATTGTCAAATTGTATCCATATTTCTTTAAAAATGGCATACTTCTAGAGTTTCTTGCACGTTTCACGGGCGGTTCTTTGCAGCAGGACGCGTATAAATATTTTTGCTTATTTTTTAGTAATGGTATTGCTAGGGTTTGAGTCAATTATGGAGGTGGAAAGTAGCTGTAGTGATTACATGGGGTAGCTGTAGTGATTAATTTAAAATTTTGAAAGGCCCGTGATTAATACATCACCGTTTAATACACATTTAACTTTGGAAATCCGAAACCTTTGAACCATAGGTTAATGAAATGCCACCATGTAATTCGTTTGAAATGCCTCCGTTGATATTAAACCCATAGTTTATGGTAATTATCCACCATAATAGGTATCAAAACCTTTCAAATTCCAACGTATAAAAAATTTGGAACTTAGGTTTGATTTAAACATTGTACTTTGGGTTTATTAAAATGATATATGTGGAAAATTAATTGCAGAAATAAAAAAAATCTCTATTGCTAATAAAAATGGAATTTAATTAGGATGCAAGTTATGTGGGAAAGTAAACAATTTGAGCAAAACAAATTTTCAACAGTGAAGAAAAAAATCCAACAATGGGAAAAAATAATTTCTCTTTAGAATAAAAAATATCTAAAACCTACAACATCAAAAAGGAACTAGTTAGGAAGAATATATAAGGATTTCATGTTGTATATGGGATCATCTATGCTTTTAGTGGTAGGGTAGTGGAAAGTTATTTTCATTTTTGGGCTATGACTTCCATCTCGCAATAATTTTTTTTGGGTTAGCAATAATGGAATCTCATTTATCATTAATTATTTTTAGGTTTACAACCCATTTTTCCTTTATATTTAGAAAAGGCCAGTGTTGAAAATTTGTGATTTTAAGGATAAAGTGAATGATTCCCTTATGAGGATGCTATTTCAGTTTCAGTCCATTGGTTTTCCATTTTCTGGTGAACAAGTTATCCTCTCGCTCATGATTGACATGCAAACTGTTTGTGTGGCCAAGTTTCAAGCAGGCCTTGGTGAATGAGCCATGGACTCCACTTGGAGGGATTCATATCACGCGTGGCTACACATCAGGTTACGTAGAGCCTCCGTATTTCACATTAAATTCATGATGGAGGGAGACGGGTTATGTACGATTACAAAGGATTTATGACATATCAATTGTTTAATCGATGTAGGTCAGGGGGCAAGATCATACACAAGATTGGATATGGTTTTTGAATTCCTCTGACAGACTATTGAGGTTCATTAAATTCATGATGGAGGGAGATAGGTTATGCGTGATTACAAAGGATTTATGACATATCAATTGTTTAATCGATGTAGGTGTAACACCCCTAGTTCTATGTTTCTTTCAAAATTAGACATTTGAACTTTAATCCAAAGGGGAGTGGACCCCAATGGATAAGTATTTGTGGATGTAATTAAGTAATTAATTATGAAAATAAAATAAAATAAATTTGTGCAGATTGACCAAATGAGAATTATGAGATCACTTGCCAAATCCATGAGGATGGAAAGAGGCAAATACTTTCACCAAAAATCTTTCAAAAATCCTTGAAAGAATTTATTTCCAAACTAGATTTTTGAGGAAAAAACTAGTTTTTCCCCAATGAGGTGGAGAGTAGTTGAGAAGAAATAAGAAAATCTGAGAAAAACAGAAAGCAGCTTTAAAAAAAAAAATCCCTAAATAAGGGAAGCCTAGGCAAACAGGAAGAAAATCATCGTGATATTCTAGACGTAGAATTAGAAACAGGATTTGGGGAGAAAAAGCTTAAATAAGCTATTCCTGAACAGATTAGAGATTGGTCTGTTCTAGGAGAGGATCTCAGCTCGAGGGTGAGTTTTGGGAGACATAAAAACTCTAAGGTTGGGAGGTTGGTCAATTGCAACAGTGGTATGTCACTAAGTTTTTGAATGGTTTTAGTATCTATTCCTGTAAAAAATGGTTATACATAATTTTTTATTAAAATATGGGATTGGTTAGTTCCTACATTTAACAGAATTGTTTAGAAGGAATTAACCCTCTTAGTCTATGAAGTTGCAGAACATAAATCTGCATCAGGAGAATCAGGAAGAGTCCACATCTCAAACAATGTTGGTTTAAATGCGGGATGCATGTTGCACCAGGATGAATTAGTGATTTAACTTTAATTTTATTCTGAGATTAATAAAATATTTGTTGCATATAGGAAAAGAAAGCATGAAAATCTCATAGGCAAAAGGTATGACTGAAACTAAACATACTTTGAAAATTGTTCCCTATGGGAAATGTATTAATCAAATAAGTGTATACCAGTGAGAGCATAAAGTTGATTACAGTATGCAGAACATTAACTTTAAAAAAGCAACAATATAACTAAGGCTATCATGAGAAAGCAGAATGCACAGTGAGAAAACAAGTAGAGCATTCCTCTATAAATCTGCATACAAATGGGCGTATTTAATAAAAATCTACCAGTTACTTGTGAACAGATACGTTTTGACCTGTATTATGGATAGAAAGAGTGAGAAAATAAAATTGTCATTTACTACTCTGTGACTGATATACATATGCATGATAAGCATTTTGACATTTAAAGATAAAACTCATTTAGAGACTGCCAGCTAATAGACCAAAATCTTGTGCCACGAAGCTGAAATGTAACATGTAGCTTAAATAGGTGACATTCTATATATATACTAGGTGTCAAGACATACACTCATGTGTTATTATAATAGATGTTAATGAAAGATTTTATTGAAAAGAAAAGAGATTTAGAAAAAAATCTTGAGTACACAGAAGTATGTCATTGATAACACATCTTGCCAGAATTTCAACAATGTAGGCATATGCCTGAACAAATGTGAAGACCCACATCTAGTACACATAAAATTTTATCTCTATAACTATGGTTAATACATGAGTTGTATTTGAGACACTGCATGAGTATGGTATAGATTAAACAAACAGCAGTGAAGGAAATTATGTAAACTGAAAGTAGACTCTGAAATAAACATAGGACCAGCTAACTGTTAAAAGTAATAATTATTATAGGACACCAAGCTCTTACGAAACTGTGCATCATCTAGTGAAAAAAAAAGAAGAGAAAAATTTTAATTTCCATGAAAATTAGTATTCAATTTTAAGGGAGCATTAGTAAACTGTTATGGAAAGAGTAGTATTATCACACAAAATTTATATATGGCACGTATACACAGTATGTGTAATTAGTGGCATCATTCTGTAGTCATAAATAAATAGGTCACCACAATCCCAAGAATAATCATATGAATCAATACTAAAATCAACCCGTGCGAACTCATCCTCAATATACAATACATCGGAAATGAATTCTTAAGTCAAAGAAATAACACCATCAGTTAACTTATCAGGCCACTGTCGTAACGAAATCACCAAGCCCTTGCGTAAACGAGCGTACTATCCCTAAAAATAATATTATGAAAACTCATAAAAATTTCCAATAAATCACAAGCAAGGTCTGAATACAAATTGTAAATTCCAAAACCCTCGCTTGACCTTAGGGAAGGCCGAGGACCTGGTATGCCAAAGAAACAAAATATAACTCAGTTCACCTACCCGGAGATGGCGAACAGTCGAGAGAAACAAGTGCGTGAACAGAGTCATGACGTGACAATACCTGTATAAGTCACAAGCACGAAAAGTAAAATTAAATCATGTATTATGCCATCTTCCAAGCAGAACCAAGAAATATCCTGAACGCGAGAGTAATTAGTAACCTGGTCCGGTCAAATCCTACACTGAGGTAAACCGAGGCCTAAGAAAATCAAAAGGGATGATTTTGCATTAAACCTTGACGAAAATTGTTGATATCCAATGCATCTATAGAAAAAGGAACCAGAGAGAAATTACCTAGGAATAGGAATCCTTTGCCATGCCGACGATGGAAATGCTGAGTCTAGAGAATTCGAATGATTGCCTTGATCAATATGAGAAGGTAGAAGCACAGGGAAATTGCTTAAATCAAAGAATCGGTCTGGTATTACAAACGCAGAACATAGATAAAGCTAGCGAACGATATGGAGGAATTATATTAACTTTGAAACCATAGAAACGTTCAAATGTGGATTTCAAGGAAAAATCTTCTACCTAGCTATAGAAGAAAAAAAAATCAACCATATAAACTCAAATGCATTCAGAGCAAAGAGAAATAGGTATACATTTAGCTTACAGCTCGGCTCTTTAAGAACATATATGCCCTATGACGAAAACCATTATGTATCGGAGGAAAAACTTACCACTGGAATCAGAAGTTGTGTAAGTCTGCATCGTGGGAGAGCTCATGAAGAGTTCCATGGATGCCTGATGAACAACCTCAGAGCATACGACCAGAGCAAACACCACGCAGCAGAAGAGGAAATGAATCTTGTGAAAAAATATGTAAACAACAAGAACCATAAGTTGGAGTGAAACCCTCATGCATCTTGACCCTACAGATGTCACGCATCGAGACAACGTTCAACGGGTCGATGAGTCACAGTGAGGAAATCGAAACAATATCAAATGTAGGCCGACGAAGAGTTACACTGGGGAATAAATTCCATAAATGAGGAGGATAGAAACGTAGGTAAAACCGACTACCAAGGACAATCATCAACATGAAAACATAAAAGTGGAGGTGGGAACCCGGAAGATGAATCCACGCCAACGATACGAGTGTACTACCAAATTAATGTAGTGAATTCAAATGTACCAACAAAATATATACACAATCAACTCATACGAAGAGTTCCATTATGATGGTATATTATTTAATAACACCAAGATGCCTAAGGTCGTGTAAGACCAAGAGGCAAGTGAGAATGCCCATTGCACATTACCAATTGACAACGTAATGGCTCTAAGGCTATAAAAAAGATTCCTTATATGGTTTAGACCATACTCACCTAGGACTTCTAATATATATAAAATCATATACACATAATAAACCTTGTAGTAAAAACGAGGAAAGGAAAAAGTTAGGTTAAAGAGAAACAAAGTATATAGTCCTTTTATAAATATGAGGAATATTATATGAGAGCATGTTAGGAAATTTTACCATTGTGTGAAATAATTTCGTATGAAAAAAAAAAGGTTTGTGAAGTGGGAGACATGAAAAATGGTATCAGAGCTCAGGTTACATAAAAATGGGTTGTTTTTGTTGTGCTCACTATTGTTGTGTACTCACCGTATAAATTAATTCTTGATGAATTTTTTATTTTTTTTATTACTGATATGTGTTGTTCAGTGTACAATGCTACTTAAACAGTAAAGTCAAATGGCTGGAAGTGATGATATTTATGTTGATCTACGTGATGAAGATAATACACTAGATCCTAATGCTCCGGTGATGGCTATGTTGCACAGTCTGCAATGAGAGATGGCTGAGCTGAGAAGCCAGAATGACAGACTGTCATTAGCCAGTGAGGAGCAGGAAAAGCTCATCAGAGAATTAACTTCACGGAACAGCCAATAAGGTGAAGGTTCCAGAAAGAGGAAGAAGGGCAAGTTCTCTAATGATTATGAGGACGATGATGCTACTAGGCATCAGTATAAGCAGAAAAAGGAATTACAGGGGGAATTCTGAAAGATCAAACCTCCCTCCTATGATGGGGAGAAGGAGGAAGATGCTGAAGCCTGGTTGTTGAACATGATTAAATATTTTCAGGTCTATGAATATAAAAGCAATCTGAAGGCTAGATTAGCTATCTACCAGCTACAAGGTAAAGCTACCTTGTGGTGGGAGGAGACGAAAATGATCCATGCCATTGATGAAAAAAAAGTGACTTGGGAGGATTTCCAAGTCATGTTTAAGAATCGCTATTTGAACGAACGTTATTATGACAATAAAGCAAATGAATTCCATGAACTTAGATTGGGACAACTCACTATTAATGAGTTTGTTACCAAGTTTACAAATCTGTTGAGATATGTCCTTTACAGTCGAGAAGAGAAGGCAAAGGTGCAAAGGTTTTTGAATTGTTTTCCTTCTATGTACAAAGAGAAAATCGAGTTTGAAAACTGAAAAATGATGGACGAAGCAGTGAGGAAAGCTAGATTATGCTACCAGCAGTTTAAAGGAAAGGGTGAGCATGGAAAAGGCTAGATAAACAAAGGTGAAATCAAGGGAAAGAAATAGAGACCAACTTACTTAAATAATTTTGGTAGGGATAATCATCGGAAAAATTTTAATAAACCAAAAGAAAGCCAAACTACTCAGTCCCAAGTTGGTTCCAAACAACTAGATGGAGAAAATAAGAAGGAAGGTACAGTTAAAATGAGGGAGCCGTTGAAATGTTGGGGTTTTGGAGAACCTCATCTGTTGAGGGATTGTCCCCACCGAAACATTTAGATGATTGTGAGGGATCGAGAAGCTACCACAGTGAATGACATAGCAAGAAATATACCCACTATCAGTGCAGCCTTGGAGAATCGACAAGAAGAACACCAAGCTACCATGGTTGAAATAGAAGGTAAGATTGGTGACCAATCTGTTACAATTTTAATTGATCCGGGTGCTTCTTTGAGTTACATTAGTCCACAAGTTGTAGAGAAATGCAATCTCAAAAATGAAAAATTTCAGCAGTCTTGGTTGGTCCAGCTAGCCACTGGCACCAAGCAAAAATTAACTCATAAGTTACCTCAAACAGCAATTAAATTGAATGATGTTCAGAAACAAGTAAACTTAAACATTTTGCCCTTAGGTTCATCTGACATGTTAATATGAATGGACTGGTTAGAAAAGAGAAAGGCTATGATGAACTGTTGGGATAAGACTCTACAAGGCATAGATGAGGAAGGGAGACCCTTTATACTCAAAGGAAAACCAAAACCAATTTTTGTAAGACAAATATCAGCTCAGCAATTAACGAGGACAGCTAGGAAGGGATATCAATTATATGTTGTCCACGTTGAAGAATTAGGACAACAACCTGAATAAAATCTATTGGAAACGCTGCCAGTGGTAATAGAGTTTAAGGAATTCTTTCCAAATGAGATTCCTCATCTTCCCCCTAGAAAAGAGATTGACTTTTCGATCGGTTTGGTGCCTGGAGAAACACCTGTTTCCAGAGCCCCATATCGGATGAGCCCCCCTAAACTCATGGAACTGAAAATGCAGTTGCAAGAGTTGTTGGATAAAGGGTATATCAGACCCAGTGTGTCACCTTGGGAAGCACCTATGTTCTTTGTGAAAAAGAAGGATGGAACTTTTAGAATGTGCATTGACTACCGTCAATTGAATAAGTTGAAAATTAAGAACAGATACCCATTGCCCAGAATTGATGATATTTTTTATCAAGTACGAGGAGCCTCAACATTTTCTAAGATTTCTTTAAGGACTGGTTATCACCATATCAGAATTAAGGAAGAAGACATTAGTAAAATATCTTTTCGAACCAGGTATGGTCACTACGAATTTGTAGTCCTACCTTTCGGTTTGACAAATTCCCCTGCCACCTTTATGTGCTTAATGAACAGTGTTTTAAATAAGTACTTGGATAAATTTGTACTTGTGTTCATAGAAGATATTTTAGTTTATTCAAAAAGTGAGGAGGAGCACAAAGAGCACTTGAGAATAGTGTTGCAAACTTTGAAAGAAAACCAGTTATATTCCAAGTTCAGTAAATGTGAATTCTATAAGGACAAGATACAATACTTGGGTCATATTATTTCTGAACGAGGGTTGGCTGTTGACCCTGAAAATATAAAGGCTATTAGAGAATGGTCGGTGCCAACTGATGTTTCAGCAGTGAGATCATTCATGGGGATTGCAGGTTATTATTGCAGATTTGTGGAAAGATTTTCTGCAATAACATATCCCATAACTTCCCTACAAAGAAAAGGTGTCAAATTTGAGTGGACTGAAAAATTTGAAAACATTTTTCAACAATTAAAATTAAAACTCACTACAGCCCCTATACTGAAGATTGCAGATCCAGATAAGGAATTTTTGGTGTGTAACGATGCCTGTAAAGAAGGGTTGGGAGGATTATTGTTGCAAGAAAAATATGTTATTGCATATGAGTCTAGGAAACTTAAGACACATGAACATAACTATAGTGCTTATGATTTGGAATTGGTTGTTGTAATCCATGCCTTGAAGATGTGGCGACACTATCTTCTTGGAAAGAAATTTACATTGATGACTGATCACATTAGTCTTAAATATTTCTTTTCACAGACTGGTTTGAATGCTCGACAAGCTAGATGGTTTTCTTTTCTGACTGAATTTGATATGGACATAAAACATATCAGAGGGAAAGAAAATAAAATCGCTGATGCACTGAGTAGAAATGCTTGCCAAAACATAAACAGCATTGGAAGCAGTGCTATTTTTGATTTAGAATAACTGGTGAAAGAGGTAACAGACGAGGATCCAAATTATGAAAATTTGCAGATAAAAATAATAAAGAAGGAAATGGCTGAATTTACTCAAAACCAGAAAAGGTTGATTTGCTATAAAAACAGATTGTATATCCCCAATGTAGAGTCTTTGAAGAGAGAGATCCTAGATGAATACCATAAACATCCATATGCAGGACATCCAGGATATCAGAAAATGCTTACAGCCTTGAAAAAGAAGTTGTTTCGGCCAGGAATGAAAAAGGATGTAGCAAAATATTTAGCTAGGTGCATGGAATGCCAACTAGTCAAAGTTGAACATCAACACCCAGCTGGTCTATTAAATCCCTTTCCAGTTGCAGAATGGAAATGGGATACTGTTTATATAGATTTCATAACAGGGTTACCTAGAACCAAGTACCATCATGACTCAGTTATGGTAGTAGTAGACACCTTAACAAAAGCTGCACACTTTATACCTGTAAAATCTACTTTCGGGACAACCCAAGTAGCAGATGTGTTTCTAAAAGAGATAGTAATGTTACATGGGGTACCAAAGATGATTGTTTCAGATAGATATGCTAAATTCACAGCAGCTTTTTGGAAAGGGCTATTTTGGGGCATGGGCACTAAGCTGAATTTCAGCACTGCCTATCACCCTCAAATCGACGGTCAGACAGAAAGAACAAATCAGATTTTGGAGGGTATGTTGAGAATGTATGTGATGGATAGGCCATCAAAATCGGAAGACTACTTGCATTTAGCGCAATTTTCATACAATAACATCTATCAATCCTCCATCAGAATGAGTCCCTTCGAGGCACTCTATGGAAGGAAGTGTCATACTCCTTTGAGTTGGAGTCAACCTGAGGATAAGCTAATGTTGGGACCAGAAGCTTTACAAGAGATGGAAATAATTTTCAAACAAATACAAAGAAACATCAAGACCGCACAAGATCAACAGAAAAACTATGATGATAAGAAGAGGGTACACCGAGAATTTAAAGTGGGGGAGCATGTATAGTTGCATATTAAACCCAGAAAGAGCACACTTTATGCTGTAATTTGTGCAAAATTGGCTCCTAGATATTGTGGGCCTTTTGAGGTGTTGGAAAGGGTGGGACCAGTGGCTTATAAGCTAGCCTTATTGCCCCATGTTAAAGTTCATGATGTGTTTCATGTTTCGTTATTAAAAAGATATATACATGATGCTTCTCACATTGTTGATTGGAATGTGATACAGGTGGAGCCAGAAGGGGAGTTCCTTCTAGAGCCGCTTCAAATATTGGAGCGGGAAGAAATTGAATTGAGGAATCGAACCATAGTAAGAGTAAAGGTGCAGTGGAAGCACTTTACTGCTGAAGAAGCTACCTGGGAAAGAGAAGCTGAGATGATGGAAAAATATCCATCTTTTTTTGGAAAATGAACTCTAGTAACTAGTTATCAACACTGAGGATGGTGTTTACTTTTAGAGGGGGAATATGTAACACCGCTAGTTTTATGTTTCTTTCAAAATTAGATAGTTGAACTTTAATCCAAAGGGGAGTGGACCCCAATGGATAAGTATTTGTGGATGTAATTAAGTAATGGATTATAAAAATTAAATAAAATAAATTTTTGCAGATTAACCAAATGAGAATTATAATATCACTAGCCAAATCCATGAGGATGGAAAGAGGAAAATAAAGGTAAAATGCTGGTAAAGCAGAAAGAAACTTTAAAAGTCCCTAAATAAGGGAAGCCTAGGAAAACAGGAATAAAAGCATCCTGTAATTCTGGACATAGAATTAGAAACAGGCTTTGGGGAGGAAATGCTTAAATAATCTATTCCTGAACACATTAGAGGTTGGTTTGTTCTAGGAGAGGATCTTAGCTCGGGGGTGAGTTCTGGGAGACAGAAGAACTCTAACATTGGGAGGTTCGTCAATTGCAAAAGTGGTATGTCTCTAAGTTTCTGAATGGTTTTTAGTACATATTTCTGTACCAACGGTTATACATAATTATTGATTAAAGTATTGCATTTGTTAGTTCCTACATTTAACTGAATTTTTTAGAAGGAATTAACCCTCTTAATTCTGTAGAGTTGTAGGAATAGAAATCTGTGGGGAGAATTTAGCAGAGTCTCTAAACAACTGTTGGTTTAAATCTGAGGATGCATGTTACTCCACGAGGGATGAATTGGTATTCTTTAATACGCACGAGATTAATAAAATATCTGTTGCATATAGGAAAAGAAAGAATGATAATCTCATAGGCAATAGGTATGACCGAAACTAAACTTACTGTGAAAATTTTTCCCTGCGAGAATTGTATTAATAAAATAAGTGTATACCAGGGAAAGCATAAAGTTGACTACAGTATGCAGAACATTAACTTAAAATCAGTAATAATATAACTAAGGCTATCATGAGAAAGAAAAATGCACAGTGAGAAAGCAAGTAGAGTATTTCTCTATAAATCTGTATACAAATGAGTGTATTTAATAAAAATCTACTAGTTACTTGTGAACAGATACATTTTGATCTGTATTATGTATAGCAATAGTGAGAAAAGAAAACTGTCATTTACTACTATGTGACTGATATACATATGCATGATAATAATTTTGACATTTAAAGATAAAACTCATGTAAAGACTGCCAGCTAATAGACCGAAATCATGTGTCAGGAAGCTAAAATGTAACATGCAACTTAAATAGGTGACATTCTGTATATATATTTGGTATCAAGATAGACACTCATGTGTTATTATAATTTAGATATAAATGAAATATTTTATTGAAAAAAAATATTTAGAAAAAAAAAATCTTGAGCCCATATAAGTATGTCAGTGATAACACCTCCTGTCAGAATTTCAACAATGTAGGCATATGCCTGAACAAATGTGAAGACCCACATCCAGTACACATAAAATTTTATCTCTGTAACTCTGGTAAATACCTGAGTTGTAATTGAGACATTGCATGAGTAGGGTATAGATTAAACAAATAGGAGTGAAGGAAATTATGTAAACTGAAAGTAGATTCTGGAATAGACATAGGATCAGCTAACTGCTAAAAGAAATAATTTTTACAGGATGTCGAGCTCTTACTAACTGTGCATCATTTAGTGAAAAAAGAAGAAGGAGAAAATAAAAATTTTAATTGCCATGAAAATTAATATTCAGTTTTAAGGGAGCATTAGTAAAGCTGTTATGGAAGGAGCAGTATTATCAGACAAAATTTATAGATATCACGTATATACAGTATGTGTAAACAATGGCACCATTCTGTATTCATAAAGAAATACATCACCACAGTCCAAAGTATAATCACAAGAATTACTGCTAGAATCAATACTCCTAGCGTGGAAACTAGTGCGAACTTGTCCTGAATATAAAATACATCTAAAGTGACTTTGGAAGTCAAAGCAATAACACGATAAGTTAACGTATAAGGCCACTGTCGTAACAACATCACCAAGTCCTTGTGTAAATGAGCATAATAGTCATAAAAACAATATTATGACAAACTCATAAAAATATCCAATAAAACACAGGCGAGGTCTGAATACGCATTGTAAAATCCAAAACCCTCGCATGACCTCAGGGAAGGTCGAGGACCTAGTATGCCGGAAGAAAAAAAAATAACTCAGTTCACCTACCCGGAGAAGGCGAATAGTCGGGAAAAACAAGTTCGTGAGCAGAGTCACAACATGACAATACCTGCATAAGTCATAAGAACGAAAACTAAATTTAAATCATGTATTATGAAATCTTCCAAGATGAACAAAGTAATATCCTGAACGTAAGAACAAATAGTTACCTAGTCCGGTCAAATCCAACGCCAAGGTAAACCGAGGCCTGAGACAATCAAAAGTGATGATACGATGTTAAACCTTGAGGAAAATTATTGATAACCAATGCATCTATAGAAAAAGGTGAACCAGAGAGAAATTACCTATGAATAGGAATCATTGCCACACCGACGATGGGAATGTCGAATCCAGAGAAATCAAAACTAGTACCTTAATCAAGGCGAGAAGGTAAAAGCACAAGGAAATTGTTCAATATTACAAACTTAGAACATAGATAAGGCAAACGAATGATATGAAGGAGTTATATGAACTTTAACACTAGAGAAGCATTCAACTGGGGATTTGAATGCAAATTATTCTACCCAGATATTAAAGTCGACCATAGAAACTCACATACATCCAGCGCAAAGAGAAATAGGTATATAGTTAAATCCAAGCTCGGCTCTTCAAGAGCATACGCCCTATAACGAAAGAAAAATTATGTATCAGAGGTAAAACTTACCACGAGAATAAGAAGTCGTATATGTCTGCGTCATGGGAGAGTTCATGGAGAGTTCCATGGATGCCCGATGAACAACCTCAAAGCATACGACCAGAGAAAACACCACTCAGTATAAGGGAAAATGAATCTTGTGCAAAAGTATGTAAACAACAAGAGCCATAAGTTGGAGCAAAAAACCTCGTGCATCTTGACCCTACAGGTGTCACGCATCGTGGCAACGTTCAACGGATCGATGATTCACAGTGGGGAAATCAAAACCATGTCAAATGGAGGCCGACGAAGAGTTACACCAGGGAATAAATGCCATAAATGAGGAGGATAGAAACGTAGGTAAAACCGGCTACAAAGGAAAATCATCAACATGAAAATGTAAAAGTGGAGGTGGGAACCATGAAGGTGAATCCACGCCAAACGATACGAGCGTAATGCCAAATTAATGTAGTGAAATCACTTGTACCAACACAAAATCTTTATACAATTGACTCATACGACAAATACCATTACCATGGGATATTATTTAATAACACCAAGATGCATAAGGTCATGTAAGACCAAGAGGCAAGTGAGAACGCCATTAGAACATTACCAATTGACAACATAAGGGCTCTAAGGCTATAACGAAAATTTCTTATATGGTTTAGACCATACTCACCTATAACTTATAATATATACATAATAATATACACATAAGAAACCTCTTAGTAGAAACGAGAAAGGGAAAAAGTTAGGTTTAAGAGAAACAAAGTATATAGTCATTCCATAAATATGAGGAATATTATGTGAAAGCTTGTTAGGAAACTTTACCATTGTGTGAAATAAGTTTGTATGAATTTTTTTTTTTTGGGGAAGTGGGAGACATGACAGTAGGTGAGGGGGAGAGATCATACACACGATTGGATATGGTTTTGAATTCCTATGACAGATGACTGAGGTTCATTTATGACCTCACCATTATGTGCACTCTTGGGATGGCAGAATCATGGGAGAAGCATTACACTTGGTGTTTGGAAGGTCCTTGGCTCGCATATGATAAATGTTTCATTTCGTATGTTGAGTTATATATCAATTATTTTCATGATTCAGTGTGGCGAACTTCACTTTTGAGTTTAAGGCGAAGGGCTCCAAGTCTTGCAACTCTATCCCACTGATGTACGGGCCTGAGCTCTGCCATCAGCATGCTTGATTTTTTCCCTCGATTTCTTCTTTCTTTTCAACATTCCTCCCTATATTATTTCCTGATATCCCCTCCATTCCCACTGTGTTCTCTCTAATTTTTCCCTTGGTTCATTGGAATGATACCCCTATAATCTGCGTTTATTTCAAGTTGGTTCATTGGTTCATCACCAAGCATTGTTTCATTACTATGTGATGTTTGGTATCATAATTTTATTTCATTGGTGTGCTTCCTATGGTAGTGGCATTGTGCAATCCTTCATTGAATATAATAAAACACCCGGTAAAGGGAAAGGTAAAGCACATGAATCTGTTCATTATGTTGTGGCACATTACAACATGTCTGCATATGTGTATACATGAACATATTTGACCCCTTCTGAAATCAATAGATATCTAATTTCAAGATGAGTTGTGGAAGAAGACACTCAACTATGAGCATATACCCTTTAGATGTTGAATATGTCATGAGTAAAAACATTTATATCACCACTGACGTTTGTTGGTAAATCAGATGAAGTCCCCTAAATCGTGTCAAATCAAGCAAATAATGGGTTTACAGCTATTGAGCATAGTCATTGTAACCCTAAACATGGCTCCTCACGTAAACTAATTAGGGATTGGGGGCTTAGGGGTTAAGGGGTTAGGGATTGGGAGCTTAGGGGTTAGGGGATTTAGGTGCATTTAGGGGTTAAGGGAATACTGAGTTAGTGGTTAAGGGATTAGGGATTCAGGTTGGGGGAATAATGAGTTAGTGGTTAAACAGTTATGGATTTGGGGCTTAGGGATTAGGGGATTTAAGCTCATTTAGGGGTTAGGGGAATAATGAGTTAGTGGTTAAGGAATTAGGGATTGGGGGCTTAGGGGTTAGGGGATTTAGGCGTAGTTAGGGGTTAGGTGAAAAATGATTTAGTGGTTAAGAGATTAGGGATTAGGGGCTTAGGGGTTAGGGGATTTAACAGTTAAGGATTTGAGGGGTTAGGGGAGAGGGGTTAGTGGGTTATGGGTTAAGAATTAACGGTTTAGGTGTTTAGGGGTTTAGGTGTTAGTGGTTTAGGGGTTTAAGGGTACAACAAAGATAATGATTATAGGGTACAACAACACTATAAGGTTTATAAGTTGATTGATATTGACACGGATAGGGTAAGCTTCAATAGTGAAGTTGTTTTTGATGAGGAGGTTGGACCTTTCCAAACTTCTCCTAAGTTTTGAATTACTTAGAAGCTGGAAGGGGTTGAGGATTCAGGTGTCAAGCTTCAGGTAGCTACACTTGAAGAGGGGTGGAATATTTTGAGCATGATAACTTCCGAACATTCTATAGAAGATCCACAGAGTTTGCAGAGCTTGTCAGGCAGGGAAGCTACATTGAATACCATATTTTTATGAAGGGTAAGCTTGGAGAGCGTAGAGGGTCCTTCAGTTGGTACTTTCAGACATATGTGGACCAATGAACATGACATCAACCACTACTGCTAATTACTTCCTTCCATTTGTTGATTATTTTAGTAGAAAAATGTGGGTATATTTTCTATAATTAAAATATGATGTGTTTAATGAATTTCAAAAGTTCAAAGCATCAATAGAGAAATAGTTAGGTTGTCACATTTCCTCTCTTAGATATGATACTGGTAGGGAATTCTACTTAAAATATTTCAATAAATTTTGTGCTAAACATGGGATCCAAAGACAATATACTACACCTTACACTCCACAGCAAAATGTATTGGTTGAGAGGCAAAACCGTACTATCACAAATATGGCTAGGTGTAAGTTGCAGAGGAAGTCTATTCCAAATAGGTTTTGATCTGAGGAAATGTTCACAATAGTATACCTATTCCATTTCCAACAACAACACATGATTCCAACCCTCACACGACCCAACCCAATCCGCCCTGACACGCCCGAATGCATTTCTCTGGGCGCCCTCACATGACCAGAAATGACCCAACCTCACTCGCTCGAATGCGTTTCCCTAGGCGCCCTCACACGAACCAACCTGACCCACCTCGACCCACCCGAATGCGTTTCCTTGGCCGCCCTCACCTGACATGACCCGACCTGACCTGCCCGAACGCATTTCCCTAGGTTCCCTCACACGACCTGACCCGACCCCACCTGACCCACCCAAATGCATTTTCCTGGGCGCCCTCACATGACACGACCCGACCCGACCTGCACGAATGCATTTCCTTGGACAGCCTCACACGACATGACCTGACACGACCCGACACAACACGGTTAATCATAACTTACCATTTTTGATATGACCTCACACAACCTGACCCGACCCGACCCGACCGACCTGAACGTCGAAGGCACAAGGGAGCAAACAGAAAATGGGTCGCACGAACATGCAGTACAAGGCACACAAGCAGTTAGTACAACTTAGCATTTTTTATATGGATAACCTCACATGACCTGACCCAACCTGACCCGACACACCCGAACGAGTTTATTTGGGTTCCCTCACATGACCCTACCTGACCCAACCGGCCCGAATACGTTTCCCTGGGTGCCCTCACACGACTCAACTGGACCGGACTAGACCCGCATGAATACGTTTTTGTGGGAGCCCTCACATGACGACCCGACACGACCCGACCCGAACGCGTTTCCTTGGGCCCCATCACATGACCCATCCCGACCCGCCCGAACATCGAAGGAATGAGGGAGAAAATGACAAACAGGTTTCATGAACGTGCACTAGGCACATGAGTGGTCACAACTTAGCATTTTTTATTAAACCTACCTCACATGATCTGAACCGAACGCGTTTGCTGTGGCGCCCTCACACGACATGACTTCACTCGCCCAAATGAAGGGTGCACTAGGGAGAAAACGGAAAACAGATCGAAAAAATGTACAAAAGCAACACAAGCGGTCACAACTTAGCATTTTTGATACGGCCACCATCACACGACCTGACCAGACCTGAACCGCCTGAACACGTTTCCCTAAGCGCCCTCACACGACCTGACTCGACCTAACCCGACCAACCCAAATGTGTTTCCTTGGGCGTCCTCACATGACCCGACACGACCAGACCCGACCGGACACATTCCTTGGGTAGCCTACCATGAACCGATTTGACCCAACCTGTCCAAATGCATTTCCTTGGGCGCCCTCACAGTACAGCACGACCCAACCTGACCCGACCCAACCTGTCCAAATGAGGGAGAAAATGACAAACGGGTCGCATGAACGTGCACAAGGCACACTGCAGGTAGTCACAACTTATCATTTTTTATACAACCTCCCTTAGATGATCCAAATCGAACACGTTTCTTGTGGTGCCCTCACACGGCATGACCTGACCCACCTGAATGAAGGGCACACGAGGGATCATAAAATGGAAAAAGGATCGCACAAATGTGCACAAGAAACATAGGTGCTCACAACTTAGCATTTTTTATACGACCACCCTCACACGACCCAACCCAACCCGACCTGACCCACCCGAATGCGTTTCCTTGGGTGTGCTCACATGACATGACCTGACCAGACCAGACTCAACCTGACCCACTTGAACGTGTTTCCTTGGGTGCCCTCACAATATGGCACGACCTAACCTAACCCGACCCAAATGCGTTTCCTTGGGCGACATCACACGACTCGACCTGACCCACCTGAATGCGTTTCCCTGGACACCTTAGTCGTGACACGGCCTGACACGACCCGACCCGGTAGGACATGTTCCTTGGGCACCCTCACATGAGTCGACCTGACCCGACCCACTCGAACATGTTTCCTTGGGCACTCTCATGATACAATACGACCCAACCCGACTCGACCCGAACGCATTTCCTTAGGCGCCATCACACAACCCAACCCAACCCGACCCACCTGAACGATGTCGAAGGCACGAGGGAGAAAATTAGAAATGGGTCACATGAATGTGCACAAGGTACATGAGCAGTCACAAATTAGAATTTTTGATACGATCACCTCCCTCACACGATTTGACCCGAATGAGTTTCCTATGGTGCCCTCACATGGCACGACTGGACCCGCTTGAACAAAGGGAGAACGAGGGAGCAAACAGAAAAGGGATCACACAAATGTGCACAAGAAACATGGGTGGTCACAACTCAACATTTTTGATACGACCTGACCTAACCTGACCGGACCTACCTGAACGCGTTTCCTTGGGCGGCCTCACACGGCATGACCTGACTCGATCACCCAACCCGACCCGACCCACCCGAACATGTTTCCTTAGGCACCCTTACATTATGGCACGAACTGAACTGAACTAACCCGAACATGTTTCCTTGGGTGCCATCATGACACGACTCGACCTGACCCGTACGAATGTGGTTCCTTGGTCGGCCTCACACGACACGACCCGACCAGACCCAACCCGACTTGCCCGAATGCGTTTCCTTGAGCGCCATCACAAGACTCAACCCAACCTGTATGAACATGTTTTTTTGGGTGGCCTCACATGACACAACCTGACAAGACCCAACTCAACCCGCCTGAACGTGTTTCCTTGGTAGCCCTCATACGACCCGAAACATTGTTCCTAAACCATAAACCCGATCACATGACCCGACACATTGTTCCTAAACCCTAAAATATAACTCCCAAACATTGTTCCTAAACCCTAAACCCTAATATTGTTCCTAAACACTAGCACTTGCCTCCTAAATGTCGAATACCAACACTTGTTTCCAAACCATCGCAATACTAACACTTGACCCAACTGTCACAATACCGACACTTGTCCTAACTATCGCAATACTAATATTTCTCTCTGTAATGTCGCAAGACTGACACTTTTCTCGAAAATGTTGCAATATCGACGCTTTACTCCAAACTTCGCAATACAAACACTTATTTCTAAGTGTCGCAAGACCAACACTTTTCTCCAAACCGTCGCAATACCGACGCTTTTCTCTGAATGTCGCAATACTGACACTTGTCCTAATTGTTGCAATACTGAAAATTGTCTCCAAATGTCGGTATAGCAACAGTTGTGGGAAGGATTTGAAAAATTGATAAAAATAGCGGAAATTTCCGACATTTGGTCAAAAGTGTCGGAACTAAAGTGTCAGAATTTTGACCAAATGTACTAGTGTAAGATTTTGAACTATGCACTGGAAATTAGTGAGCAACAGCTAACTCTAGACCTGAATATATTAACTATGGGATCCTATGACGTGCTACTTGGTATGGACTGGTTGGAGAAGCATTGAATGTTAGTAGACTGTAAATAAAAAGTCATATATTACAGAATGAAAGATGGAACCCGTAAGGAAATTCAAGGTATAAAGAAACCTCTGCAGCTGCGTCCAATTACAACATCTCAAATGGGTAAGTGCATGAGGAAAGGATGCCAATTATATGCCATCCAAGTGGGATTTACTAATTCCAAAGAAAAGGCTCCAATGATGGAAAATATCCCGATAGTGCAAGAGTTTATGGACGTATTTCCAGAGGAAATACCAGGTTTGCGACCTAGAAGGGACATTGATTTTTCCATAGAGTTGATACTTGGAGCATCACCAATTTCGAGGACACCATAATGAATGAGCGTACTAGACTTAACTGAATTGAAGATGCACTTACAAGAACTACTGGATAAAGGGTACATTTGACCAAGTGTATCCCCTTGGGGAGCACCAGTGCTATTCGTGAAGAAGAAATACATAACCATGCGAATGTGCATGGATGATCACGAGCTCAAAAAATTAACTGTAAATAATAGATACCCTTTACCGCGGATTGATGATCTGTTTGATCAAGTGAAGGGGGCCATACTGTTTTCAAAGATAGATCTAAGGTCGGGATACCATCAGATCTGGATAAAAGACGAAGAAATATATAAAACTTCTTTTCGTACCAAGTACAGACATTACAAGTTTGTGGTGTTACTTTTTGGACTGACTAATGCACCCAAAACATTTATGAGGCTGATGCATGGTATATTTCACCCCTTTCTGGATAATTTTGTGTTAATATTCATTAATGAAATTTTAGTTTATTCCAAGAATGTAGAAGAGCATAAAGAGCACTTATGGATAGTGCTAGAAATGGTATGGAAGCATCAGTTGTACGCTAAGTTCAGCAAGTGTGATTTCCTCAAGGAAGAAATATAGTACCTTGGTCATGTTATTTCTGCTCAGGGAATTGCAGTTGACCTAGAGAAAATCAGAACGATTATGGAATGGAAGATACCCCAAAATGTGGCAGACATCCAATCCTTTATGGGTTTGGCTGGCTATTATCAGTGGTTTATTGAATTTTTTTCAAAGATTGCTTTTCCAATTACTTCCATACAAAGGAAAGGAAAAATATTTAAATGGAAAAAGGAATGTCAAGACAATTTTGAAAAGTTAAAACTTTTATTGACTACAGCTCTGATATTAAGGGTAGCTGATCCCAATAAAGAGTTTGAAGTCTGCATAGATGTGTGTAAAGAAGGAGTTGGGGTGATTCTGTGACAAGAGGGTAAGGTAGTTGGATATGAATCATGGAAACTAAAAGAGCATGAACAACGGTACTTAGCTTATGACTTAGAGCTGACAGCAGTAGTGCATGCACTTCGGGTATGGAGGCACTACTTACTTGGGAAGAGATTTGTACTCAAAACTGATCATAGTAGCTTAACTAGTTATTTTAAGCAAGCTAGCCTTAATTCTTGCCAGGCAAGGTGGAATGCCTTCCTGAGCGAGTTTGACATTGATATGAAGCATGTGAAGGGTAAGAAGAATAGAGTAGCTGACACATTAAGTAGAAAGTTTCATGGTGTTTATTAGATGTACTATAATCAGGTTGAGTGCAGATCCTTGGAGCAAATGAAAATAGAAGCTGTGAAAGATCCTGAATACCAGTTTAATAAATATGGGTTTCTATCTTTCAAGAAGAGGATTTTTGTTCCAAACAGAATGGAGTTGAAGGAACTAATTCTAAATGAGCATCATTGAATTAACTACGCTAGACATCCTGGGTATAAGAAGATGCTAACAAAGATTAGGAAGAACTACTTCTGTCTAGGTATGAGAAGAGATATTGCATAATGTCTAAACAAGTGTTTAGAGTGCAAGCAAGTGAAAGTGGAACACTGACACCTAGCCGGGTTGATGCAGCCTATACCGGTACCTGATTGGAAGTGGAAGGTGATATATTTAGACTTCATCACTGGTCTTCCAAGTCAAAGAAGCATAATGAATCTATAATGGTAGCAGTGGATTGGTTAAGCAAAGCAACCCATTTTATACTAGTACAATCTACTTATAAGATGGTGCAAATAGAAGAAATATTTATGCGAAAGATATTTAGACTGCATGGTATTCCAAAGAATTTCATATATGACAGAGATGTGAGGTTTACTTCAGAATTCTAGAAAACATTATTTACAATATTGGGAACTCAAATTAATTTTAGCACTACTTACCATCCACAGACATACGGGAAAACAAAGCGAATAAATCAGATCCTAGAGGATATGTTACGTATGTATGTAATGCAACATCCAACTAGGTGGGAAGAATATCTGCACCTAGTAGAGTTTTCATACAATAATGGATATCGGGAATCCATTAATATGAGTCCGTTCGAAGCCCTATATGGACGACAATGCAGAACTCCTATTAACTGGAGTAGTCCAGAAACCAAGTTGATGCTTGGACCGGAAATGCTAGCTGAAATGGAGATAGAAGTAAAGAAGATCCGACAAAATTTGAAGGCAGCTTAGGATAGACAAAAATTTTATTCCAATAAGAAAAGGACTTATCGTGAGTTTTAGGTGGGAGACTATGTGTACATAAGGATCAAGCCAAAGAAAAGCACTTTAAGATGGGCCTCTTGTGCCAATTTGGCTCCCAGGTTTTGTGGCCCTTTCCAAATATTGGGAAGGGTAGGACCCATGGCTTACTAATTGGCCTTGCCCAGTCATATTCATGTACACAATGTCTTTCATGTATCGTTACTAAACGACATGTACATGACCCAAAGCACATAATCCACTAACAGAGTATTTAGGTAGGATATGAATACAAGACTTGATTAAAAATGCTTAAATTTATCAAAAAAATAATTCAATTTCGTTGATTGCAGGTTGAATCGGATGACGAGTTTCTGGGCTAGCCTCAATGTATCATCTATCAGAGAGAAATCATGCTCCAGAAACGAGCCATCATCCAGGTTAAAGTCTAGTGGAAGCACTTTGGCCTAGATGAAGCTACATGGGAAGATGAAGGTTTTTTTCGGGAAGCGTACCCTGAATTATTTACTGGAGCAGAATGAGAACAACGAGGACAGTGTTCACTTCCAAAGGGGGAGTTGTAATAGCTGGATTAAATGCTAACTACTGATTAAGTTTAATTGTTAAGACTTTAAGACATTTATTGTTATTATTTTGAAATAGTACATTATGAACAAGAATTAAATTTGATTAAATAAAATTAGTTATGGAATTGGTTCCATAAAGTTAAAGACTGATGGTAAGAATATTTATTCCAACTGAGAATTATTTGAACATAAATATTTTAGTCAGTTACCTTCCTCTGTGGATAAAGAAACATCCCTGTGAGGAAGAGGGGTTATGACTGGTGTTCGGTGAAGTGAAGAAAAGAGAGAGAGCATGAATTTTTTGAGATGGTAGAAACCAGTGGAAATAGTCTCAGCTATCCTGTAATCTTCCAGAAGGTGGATTGGATCGGAGTCCTGAGATCTCTTCTGAGCACTGTTTCTCTCTACTTGGCTCAAGAATGGGGGGGGGGGGGTGTGAGGACGTAGTTTCCTCATCCACGGTAGGGAGGAAAACCATAGTCAATCAACAGTTAAGTAAATTCTACTGAAATTTTGATAAGTAGACGAAGTAGAATGATATTGTTAATTCAGGAAAAGAGACTTTGGTCAAATGTTTATTAAAAATAATTATTGAAAAGTCTTCAGTCATGAAAGAGAGGAATTACTGTATGAGACAATTAGATTTTAATTGTTATGTACATTATTAAATATTTACAGTACAATATAAGGAGTGAGTTTGCATGTTGTAGAATTCTTATTTAAAAATAGTTTAAACTCCTCGGATATCATATTAAGTTATTTGCACAGGAAGTAATTCCTTTTCCACAGTAAGGATATGGGTTCAGTATAATAGACATATATAGCCAAACATTAAGTCTAATTTCAATTTAGTAGATGTTGCACAATATACCAACTGGGAAAAACTGGAACATAAAACTGAAATATGAATCGGTAGGGAAACTTTGTCCGATTCCAGAGCTAAGAGGATCTAGAATGCAGGACGCTTGTTCTGATCTCATAAACTATACATGGACTAAAAAAAAACCAGTCGGTCCAGTCGACTCCTAAAATTATATGGATACAACAGAGAAACTGTAAATGGTATATTTAGCTAATGAAATTGTAAGTTATAAACTTGCCGACAAAGATCAAGAACTGCATCACAAACACTGCGAAAAATTATGAAATGTAAATTTTGCTGATAGAACAGGCAATAAGACAAAAATTAAACATTCCTAAAGAAAATAGATATGTTCCGTAGATATTTTTTTCTGGAAAATAAAAGAATAGAAAATGTTGAGACCCATTTGAATTACTATGAATAAACCTATGCATTATCCATTAAAAAAAAACAGTACATTGAGAAGAACATGTGAGTAATACCAAAATAAGATTAACTTGCTTACAAATGGAATTAAGGAAAAAATATCTGTAAATATTATCGAGAAATTTCAAAGAATACTATCAAGAACACAACTTAGTATGTTACCGAAAATTACAGTATATACAAATATAACTGAAGTAACTATCTTCACAATATTAGCTTAAATAAGAATAGAGTCTAGATATGAAGGACTGATGACTCTTTAAACTACAAAATTATATACTGCCATTGAAGAGTCCAAACTATTAAAAGATAAATTTATAGTCAGAAAGTAGGTTGGTGGACAAAGCCACACCATAAACATATTTGAACCAGTTTAAGAAATGAAACCAAATGATTACAATGGAGTTCTAAACGAAGGTGGCATGCACCACTTGGCATAGCCGTGAGAAAATACATGTTTATAGGAACTAGAGAGACTGTAAACCTGTGAAGGACTAAGACCCCAAGCCAAGAGTTCGGAATTCCGAGCCAAGAAACACATAAAGGGGTACTTGTTAAATCTGAATAAGAGATAGTTTAGTGGTGGCCGAATGAACTTCACCAAAAGATTCATCTTTTCCAGTTTCCAGATATCTTACCTGCATAAAAGAGAGGTAAGGTTAAATATTATTTTTTTTTTCAGAAAACCATCAACGCTGTGAAGGAAACCTTAAAAGAAATGATAAAAAAACCCATAGCGGTTCTCACCGAGAATGAAGGGAGCGCCAACCTGTGACGACATCATCAAGGTTATTGGGTAAATAACTGTGTGAATGAGTAAGTAAACTATTGAACACAAACAAGAAATATGTATAGCAAAAGGGTTTACCTTCTTCCAACCCTCGTTTCATTGCTGTAGCAGAGTAGATTCACGGGATTTCCTAATCCAAAGAAGGGACAAAAATGCCTCACTGTGACCCTAAATAGTGATGCATTAACATTAACATGAAGACACGAGGAGGAAGTTGAGTTTTAACTTGGAAAATTAGAGAAATCGTAAGTCTAATAATTCTTGTAGAATAAATAGCTATGACTATCCATCAATTTATGGTGAACAAACTTGGAAAGATCTCAGCGTCGTAGTTACATACCTGAGGAGCAATGCAGAATAGTTTAAAACAAAATAAGACCCGAAAAACTTGATGGCAGAGGAAACAGTCTCTTCCTTCAGAGAAACGAGGGAAAATGCTGAGGGTTTCCTCTTGCAAAGGGCCGAGGAGAATCATCGAGAGATCATTCACCAAATAGAAGAAACAGAGTGTCAGAATGCCAAGGAAAAGTGGTTAGCAAGGCAAGGTCATTACCTTGGTGTTGGGCCCAGATTAAGGTATGGTTCTCACCCTGTAAATACTTCCAATTATTTTGTAATTTCAAGAAAATCCCTCTTTGCATTAACAATAAGGAATAAAAAATCATGAAAATGGGAACAAT
>JAXQQM020093262.1:0-105717 GCA_034641835.2 Pinus albicaulis
GCTTAACTGATTTGGCTAGTGCTTGAATAGATATCTATATTATTGCATCTTGTTGTTTTTCGTTCTTTCTTGCGGGAAGCATTCAACTATTTGAAACGCTTGAATTTGGTACAGCGAGTGGTAGCGACGAGAAAGGAGCCATTTGGAAAACGTGAAATAAACGCATCCTATCTACTCTGGTTATGCAGTTTGAGTTAGGAAATGAGGTAGTGCGATCTTTCCACCATTGTTCTAGACTAGACACCTGTCTAGGGAAGCATAATTTATATGTAGATTACAATTCTAGCCCAACACAACTTTCGCCTCGATTTGCATGCATATGAAGAATAATTTAATAATTATGGAACACGAGTGTTTCTCCAAGTATATGAAATTGACTAAGCATCAAATCTTTTTACAATTTTCACTGTAGTTTGGGAGATACGAAGGGTTATTTAAGGCAGTTTTATGAAAAAAATGCAGTTTTTTCCAAAATTCTAGGATTATGCGGAAAATGCAAATTATGCACTAGATATTGATTTTTTCTAATTGGATAATGGTTGATGCAAATCTCCATTGATGGAAATTTTTTGTTCATATTTTTTGTAATGGATTGGCTTGTCTAGAGCCATATTTGTGTTGCAAATATTTATAAAATCCAAGCCATAGCTTTGTACCGGGAGGCGATTCTAATGTAAAATTATGATGTTGTAATCAATACTTGGATCACTCTCCTCAAGTTGTTGGAATATGATCTCTATTTCACACGATGTAGAATGTTGAGCAGAAATTCAATACAAAAATATTGTGCCAGGTTCTATGATTACTTTTTGTGTTTAATTATATCTCTGTGATTTTTTTTTTTGGAGGCACGAGCTGGTTGGTTGGGCCCGCCAATCCATCTCGTTGTCCTCCTCCTTATGCATTCATTTAGCTATGTTTCAAATTTGTTGATTGATCTTTGATATAATACTATTTAGTGTGATAATCTTCGGTGTGTTCTCAGATCTAGGGGATTTTTGCATGTTATGAGATATAAATACTACGTACATTATTTTTATTAATTAAATCCTTAATTTTATATGGATATGGTCATATAACCATCACAAAATATGATAAATCATAGTTGAAAATGTTGTGCATCAACTACTATGTTTTCTTGAATTTACAGTCTTAATCCACAATGTTTTATTTAATATTAATACAAAAGGTGTTGAATCTATCCTGGTTTGAGGCCCTCCATTAATTTGTAATACAAATTTCTTTAAATTGATGATGATCTTGAGAATGTTTTAACGTTGTTCTTGGGTTTGTTGATGCTAAAACATATTTTGCAATCATTCCAAAATTATTTTTATTTGCACTACTTATATAATGCTTTACTTGCAAGGTAGTATAGCATTACCCCAAATATTATATGTACCAGGCAAATCATATTCAAAAAGATCCAAAGTTTAAGTGTGTATTTGAATTTCTATGAGAATATTAGGTATATCCATAGTTGCACTTCTAGAAATCAATTATTTATACTTTGATGTATCGTTTGCTTGGATCAATATTTACTTTTGTATATTGCCTCATTCTCTATGATCAATAATGACTTGTATACATATCTTAAACACTTTTGAACACATGTATTGGTTGGACTTTCCAGGGCTTTACATTAAAATTACAATGATCTATTCCTGAAGTAAAGTGTGGTTGGTTTATGAAATTTTATTCTATTATTTTCATCATAGTTACATAAAAACTAAGATATGCACCAATCACAAGGAATTGAGATTAAGATTGCTTTTGAAAAGAATCATCCAATTACTAATCTGCAACCCTTTTTGAACGAGATAATTGTTTATGCCTGTCGAGTTACAAAATTCATAACAATGATGATTTAATGTATTTTGATAAGAATTGAATTAATAAGGGTTCGAGCTGAAGAGGAAAATACTAATCATGTAGCCTTTCTTACACTTTATAGGTCATGTTTTTTGGAAACTATTAATTTTTAGAATTTATCATTTTTAGAATTTATAATTGATTGAGTGAGTTCAATTGGTTGTATGAAAAATTAACTAGATATGAGCAAAGCCATTTTCACATGATTAAAGAGTAGCACATCTACATTGGATTGACTTGTGTTTATTATTAATTGAACCAACATCACTGCGATACTGGGGTCTATATTAGTTTTAACTTTTTCTTTTAATTGAGTCAACATGTAAATGTTAAATGTTTACAAACATTTACATCACTACAATATCACCCCATACTAGGCTGAATTTTTATTTTTATTTTCTATATATTCTTCTGTACATTTACGAAATGTTGGCATACTTACTTACATTACACCTACAAATCCGCCCTATTGGGCCGAATTTTAATTTTTTCTCCTATATATTCTTCTCGACATTTACAAAATTTTGGCATACTTACCTACACACCTGCCCTATAGTGGGTTATAAAATATCTTTTGATACAATAAATTCAAATAATAATGATTCATATTTCTAATCATACTATTTTAAAATATATAATTATTAAACCTATAAAAACTTAATAAATTTAATTAATAAAAATATAATTAGAAACAAACATATTTTTACAAATAAAAATGTAAAGTACAAATAATAATTATAAACTAATATTCATTTTTTCCAAATAATTTTTAAGTTTAATTAATAAACACATAAAAACTTGATATATATAATAAATCCCACAATCACACACATCACATTAAAAAATAAATTAAAGAATAAGAAAACACATTAAAAATAATTGTGAATCACATATATGTGTGTATATATACATTATCAAAATTTTAATAAAATTTAAAATTTAAAATAGTTCAATTATGTGATATGAAATTTATGTAAATATAAATAATATTATTAAAAATCAACATAGATTCATCTTAATTCTTGGACTACCAAGTGTCAATAGAAACATCTTAAATTTGGATTTATTAACTGCGTAGAGGAATCATCTCTAGAGGTGTAAATATTTCATTTATTTTTACACTAAAAATAAATAAAATTACATATTGATATTTGACATACATACATACATACATACATACATACATACATATATAATTGTTAATAAAAAAATTAATTATTATATTATTAAGATCAACCTAAATTCATTTTAACCCCAGATCTATTAAGCAACAATATGGATCGGTTTCTAAACATAAACATCTAATTTGTTGCAAATTTTAACCTCTTTTTTGCATGACATTTGATCTTGATACATCGAGAGTTAAGAAAGATCTAGATTGGTTTAATTTTAAATCTAAGAAATTAAAATAAACATATCTCTAAACTAAATTGTAAAACACCTCTTAACACAACCACTTTTACACAACAAATTAAAACCAAACTCTTCTTTAAAATAATAATAATAATAATAATTCCAAAGTAATTAAAATTTACATCTCATTGCATTATATATATTATATGTTTTTATTTTTTATATTACTAGATAAAGGTTTAGATATTGATACCTTTCATTTCTAAATATGTATTTACCTTTTCACATTTACATAATACAATTATAAAATTACCATATAAATTAACAAATAACATCATGATAAAATAAACAAGTGCTACATAGTAGATATTACTTATCATTTTGTTTAAATATAACTAAATTAAAGTAAATATATTGAATTCAAGTTAGTGTTAAGGTTTAGAATCTAGTCAATTTAGGTTTTACAGATTGATAAACTGAGGTATTTTGTTAATTGTAATTATGCATTGTGGCAGTGGAAAATCCAATCCTAACCAATGACAATAATAATGTTTATTGTAGTGACAATGATTTTGTTGAGAAGGTGGTCTAGAATGTTTTACATTTTTTTGTGTAAAGTATATATAGATATATTCTAAAGGGTAGTTGTTCTTGCTAGATATAAAATCCAATCCTAACCAATGACAATAATAATGTTTATTGTAGTGGCAATGTTTTTGTTGAGAAGGTGGTCTAGAATGTTTTACATTTTTTGTGTAAAGTATATATAGATATATTCTAAAGGGTAGTTGTTCTTGCTAGATATATTTGTGAAAGATAGGTGGGATATATTCATTAAAGAAATATATAAACATTAAAAATGGAGTTACTTTATTTACTTAGCTATTTGTTGTTTAAAATTCATTTAATTTTGATACACTTAAACTAAATTTTGCAATAAACAATAAATACCTAGGTAATATAAATAATAGGTCTTTATTTTTAAAATAATTATATAATAATTATGTAACTATATTAATTTTTTAAAATTTCTAACTATTTTCAATAAATATTAAATATAATTTTATGGTTTGAATCAATTTTCACTTAATTATTAATGGGCTTATGCTATTGTATTTGTTTATGAATAAAGTTATTTAATTTGAATAAAAAAAAAATAAACGTATTAACCAACAACATTAATTAATTTTAAACATGTTAATTAGTAACATTTATTATAAAAGTAATTTAAATATTATGAAATAAGTTACATTTTAATTAATTAATAACTTCTCGTAAGTGTATTTATTTACACCTTGTTTCTCTCCATTTTTTATGAAAATACTTGCTTAAATTATGTTGGGTAGTAATTAATTGTAAATATGTTATTTACAAGAATATGAGCTATTGTCAAGGATTTTAGTTTTTGGTGGTTTCCTATGAAGCTTAACAATGAAAATTTTAAAATTATCTAACAATCATGGCATAAATATTGCAACTACATGCACAAATTATGGCAAAAAAATCTAAGGTGGTTATCGAGATGGAATTGTGTTGTGTAAAGGTTGCAATAACAATCATTACAGAATAAGAACTAAACCAATCATATTGCAGATAAATAATTTTAAATATTAATACAAATTAATAAAATTAAATCCATAATCTTTTTCTTAAGCTTGGTGGGACTACATCTTCATCATGTCCAATATGTCACCCCGATCAAGGTGGGGAATTGAACCAGTGACTTCACATCAAGGACTGCCTTAACAACGCACCTGATCACATCTATATAAGACCCTCGAGGACCATAATTTTAAACCATGTAGAAGCTACAAAAAAAGTTTGGTAAAAAACAAAGGGATACCTAGTCAAAGGCAAAATCGAATGTGTAATATGATGCATGTGGTAGGTATTCTAGATTTGAATGAAATGAAACTGTTGATCAGTAGTTGTCATTGATGTCAACCCAAGTAGCACCAGGGGCTATCTCGATATTTCATGGGAATTTTGACTTGACAACTTATTCTATTCTGAGTCAAGGATAGTTTGGATGGTTTCTACTTGTCAAGAAATTTATGTTGATATATGGCATGCCACGTAATTCTTCACGGTTTGAGATATATTCGTGTTTGAAGTTAGTAACCCCAGTTAGTGGGCTAAAACCCCATGGGGTTGTGACATGACACTAATCATTGGTTGTGGTCATAGAATAGTCGATAATTTAAAAAAAATTAAACACCTAAAATACCTCTAACGCTCACTTGTTTAAGACCCTCTCAAAATAAGAATTTATATAAATTGTGAACCCCATATCCTCCTGATGTAAGGATTTCACTACTTAAAATAGGTCATCATGGAATTATCGCTATAAAAAAAAATCTGCAAAGCTTCATATGCTGAAAAAAAAACCCATTTGAGCCAAAATCCCAATGAAGCGCGTGACCAAATTTAAGATATTGTTTTTCTATATTTTCAGAGATATGATCTGAGGAAGTTAGGGCTTTTGGAGGCTCCCTAATTTCATGTCAAACAAGTTACCGTGGGAAAATCATCTTAACTTTCACTCTGAGCATTGGATTCAAATTTTGTAAAAAGTGATAGAAAAAGGACAGAATATAATTTCTTGGATATCGTTTTCAAGACTGAAGGTTGAAACAGTGACACGTGGCACTTCGTACAAGTTCGCTCTACTGAAGCAGTCTATAATCAAGTCATCGTAGGAGATTGGGCATAACTATTTCTTGAAGAATCAAATATTACCAAACTCTCAGGGTTGGAAAGAGGACTCAGAGGGCTACCACAGGGCACAATTTTAGACCTTGGAGATCTAAAATTACATAGATACAAAAGACTCAATATCGAGCCTCTAGAAGGAAAGAAAAAATATGCATTCAAGGATCACTGCAGTAAGGAAAACACATCGACAATCAAGGGTAAGTATGCTACAACAAGGTATTTATGGTTAGTGTTTGAATTTTAATTTGAATGTCATCTCTGCCATGTGTTTTTGCAGGACATTGTAAGTATTTTTTATGTATGTTTGATTGGGTTTTGTTCATAAATGTTGAACGTATTTACATTTGAATTTTGAATATTTCTCTGATATATGGTTTGCAGGACAATGTAAGTATTTTGTTTGTATATTCGTTTGGGCCTTGTTCATTAATTCATGTGTAGGAAGGAGGACACAATAGGACAACTCAGACACATACTATAATGACAATGAAACGCCAAAGTACCATTACTTGAATCAAGCACAACAATACCTCAGTAGTTGTTAGTGTTCAAAGAAGTAGTGTCAAGTCAAGTATCAGGTTGTGTCAAAAGTCAGTATTGTAAAAATCATCATTGTAAAATTGTAAAAGAGTCATTATTATAAAATATTCAGTCTACCTAGAGTTGGAGAGGCGTTGTTGGGAGGTATAAGTGTCATTTTTAGATATGTTATGGTTGGGTTGCAAGTCATAGTGTGATTGGGTGATTGGTCTAGTTCAAGAAAATCATTGTGAATCATATTGTATCATGGATAATTGTCCTTGGTACGGGAGTCCACACTCTTTTCTTATTTCTGATCATTATAGGGTGGAAAGGAGGTTCTAGGTTGGTGCATGAAGTCACCTACAGGTTGGAGCTTGTGAACACTTCAGGGTGGTAGGTCGATCTAGGATGTCGGAGCATCCATTCAGTTGACTACTGAAGAAACTAGGGCATTGGGGCATCCTTCCAGTGGGAGATGGAGAAGAATTATTTTCTAGAATTCTAGGAATTTGTACCTTTCATTTCAGTTGGGGCCGAGGATTAATGAATTTATTAGAAAAGTGTTCGGTGGTTTTTGACCTAGAGGAGGTTTTCCACCTAAAATTTGTGTGCCTATTATGTTCTATTGTTTGATGTTGTTTCTAGATATAAATCAAGAATAATTGAATGTTAAATAATGCTCTGAAAATATTTAAAAGTGCTAATTGATAAGAAATATTGATTCACCGCCCCCCCTCAGTATTTCCAACAATTGGAATCAGAGCTTGGTTCCTTCAATAGAAGTCTAAAAATTGGAAGGAGATAATGGAGTATACTACGAATAAATTTCCTCTATTCAGTGGAAATAACTACGTACTTTGTAGTGGAAGAATGCAGGTTCATTTGCTGGCACAAGGATACAAAGTATGGGAAATCGTTGAAAAAGGATTTACAGCAACCCAGGATGAACAAGGTAAGAAAAATATGGTATATCATGTGAAGGCTAAAGATATCATTATCAGTGGGCTTATCGAATCTATCTATATTAAGGTACTGAGTTGAAAAACTTCTAAAGAAGTATGGGTCAAGCTTGAGAATATATATGCAGGTGACTCAAATGTGAAAGAAGAAAAGCTTCAAATTTACAAGGAAAAATTTGAGCAACTCAAAATGAAGGAAGATGAAAATACTGATGCATAATTACAACGTGTTGATGAAATAAAAAATGCATTATAAGGTTTTGGAGAACCTGTCAACATCAAAATTTTTGTCTGAAAGATCCTTAGAACCTTGCCGACAAGATTCAACCCAAACGTATTTGTCTTGGAATATAGTTCAAATCTAACCAATCTTAGCAAATATGAATTGCATGGAGTGCTTACAGCATATGAAATGAGGGTTGAAGAAGAGGATGACACATCTCACCTAGAAACACCATTAGTTGCATCTAAGAAGAATAGTAAGGACAAGCATAATCCAGAAGTGAAAACTTGTAGTTGTGAGGAAGAAGATGAAGAAGAATTTTCAGATAAAGAATTTGCCTACTTCACGTAAAAAAAGAGAAAAGGTATGGGGAAATTCAAAGGTAAATTTCCATTGATATGTTTCGATTGTAGTGAGGTTGGGAATTTTGCAGCTAAGTGTCCTCACAAAAATGAGGTTGTTACGAAAGGAAAGAAAGGTTTGAGAAAGTTCAACAAGAAAGGCAAGAAGAAATGGTTTAAGAAGAGTTTCTTCTCCAAGGAAGATAGCTCTTCATCTGATGAAGACAATGATAACGAAGAAGAAATAAATGGAAGAGTAATTTTTATGGCCAAACATAATAAGCAAGATGCATCTGACAAAGAAGGAGACGAAGAAGAAGAGATGAATGAGGTTGAATTTCAAAACGAAGTGATCAGGGTTATCAAAGAGCTCAAGGTTGATAAGAAGAATTTCAACACTCTTGAAGACGAATTAAAGATATAAAGGGAAAATTTCCTAAATCTAAAAATCAAGGTTGAAGAATTCAAACGAGTTGAAGAATTTACTCAGGGAAAAATTAAAGGAAAGCAACAAGGAAAGAGAAGCATTGGAAGCTGAAATAGTTTCTCTACAAAAGCAAGTAAAACATGGAAAAACTCTTCAAAACTATTATCACTCCAATAATTCTCAAGGGTTGTTTATATTTTGGTTTAAAGAATATTAGAGGTAACCAAAACCTACTTTTAAGCATTAGGATCTAGCCTTCCTAATGCTCGAGGAGGGCTGAGAACTCTCTCTATATGATTTATCTTTGTTAATTTTAGTTGATTTTAGGCTAGTTATATAGGATTACTTGAGATTTTGATTTTAGATTTGGTTTGGTTTGGTGTTGGAATCACTAGCTCAAATGGATAGATGTAGGTCTATATTCCATTAGGCTAATGGAGTCAAAGTGTCAAGTAGCAGGATAGAATCAAGGTCAAAAGTAAATGTTCATAGGGCAAGATATTTGGGTAAATTCAGATCTTCAGGATGGATGGTGAAATGGTTTTGATTGAGATGAGAGAGCAATTAAGGATTCTCAGATCCGAATAATGAGTAAAAAGAAAGAGGTCAATCGAATTATAAATAGTTCAAGACAGAGTGTAATTAAACATATTTTGTAATGAAATTCCTGTTATATCACTTAGATTAAGCAAGCATATAAGCATGTGAAAAACATAAGAAATTGACAAAGAACAAGTGAAAATACTTCACTAAAGTGACTCAACACATGAATCCTATAATATGATGCTTTATTGCTCAATCCAGTCTGCTGATTTGAAAATGGTACAAATAACCCTCATGTTTTAGCTCAGTACAACTATAGAAATGTTTAGAAATTCATCCACACTCAATACTTCAAAATGTGAAGTATTTATACAAAAAATCTAACAAAATATCCTAAAACAAACTTAGGAATTATTCATGGAAAAATAAATATCTTCATGCAGGAAGATAGAGACAGTTATCTAACTAATGTAAGTTGTCCTTGCTTTTACTAAACTTTTTGTTTGTTGTCTTTGATTTGTTGCTGATTTATATCTTTGTTGTTTTTTCAACAAAGGTTGTTTGTTAGGCAGTGGAGTGTCCCTTATGCTGGAGATATTTCACTCTAATTTGTCATCTCCAATTTGACTTTAACTCTGACTTTCACCTGATACACTTTAACTTGGATACTCTTTAATTGCCTTTCTTTTCACTTGAAACTGTCATTCTTGTTTTTAACCTTTTGATTGCTCTTTTTACCGTTTTACGTTCACAGTAAATCAATCAAATTTTCCCAGTCTTATGTATTCGGTAATTTGATCTTCACCATCCTTCTGAATATTTCATCTTCCTCTGTATATTTTGAAAATGTAGGCTTGTTGACAAATAGGTTTTTTACCTCATGTTGCAAGTAAAAAAGATTTTCAAAATTCTTGTAGGGAACTTTCCCTGTTGGAATTCCTTGTGAAGAAGGAAGGTTAGCTTGATCCTTGGCCACTTATCTCATTTTATTATCATAATCCTCTTGTTTCATCAATTTGTCATGAATAACCAGAGGATTTGGAAGACCTTTCTATCTTAGAATGTCAAACTTCATCATAAATCTAGTTATGCCAAGCTGCATGTTTTGGCATTTTACTTCTAGTTGTATCATCAAGTTCCTCTTAGGAATCACCTTCCTAACTTCTAGGATGGTTTCTGTTCTATCACAAATTCCAATTTCTTCTAGTTCTTGCTTATTCTTGGAATTAAGGAATTTGATGATTCATTAGCCTCTTCAGGTTTCTTGCCAAGTTCTTCTTTGATTTTTTGGATGTCTTCTCCTACTGCTTTGACGAGATATTTTTGTCTATAAGTAACCTAGATTGATAGCCAAATATCATTGACAGATTCAATGATATTTGTCCATAGCTGCTGCTTGGCTTGTGCCATCGGTTCTTTCAGTGTTAGATCTTTCTCTAATTTTTTCAATTTCTCTATTAATCTGTTTGTTTTCTATTATTCATTCTTGTGCATAATCTAAGCAAGTTGCTTTTCATCCTCCAAACTTTTCAAATGTTCTTTAAGTCTATTGATTTCATTTATCTAAATAGACATGTCCTGCATTTCTTTAACTAACTTACTTGCTTCATCAGCTGGCCATGCTATTGATGTAGATGACTCTGTTGCTGAAGTATTTGTTGAGGTGACAGGAAGTGTTGTAGCCATTGGGACTGTAGGGGCCAATGATTCTGCTAATGTGGAAGGGACAACAGTAGTGAGTACAGGAATTATAGTGACAGGAACTTCTTCTGAATTGGATTTTTTCTCCTGGACCAACTTGTCCATTTCATTCTCCATTTCTTTTATTTAGGCAGTTAATTGAAGAATGAGATTCATCGTCTCATATTTTTGGTTTGCAACCTGTAACACTTCCTTTGCTTGAGGATGTTTAGTAGGAGGCAGTTTTAGTTTCTTCTTTAATATAACAATGTATGCATTTTTATTTTTTATCAGTTCATCTACAAATTTTACATTATTAGGATCATATCCTACTTCAATAACCAAATCTTCCACTGATTTGATTATGTTATCCTTAGCCTGTGAGGATGCCTTTTCTAATCTGAGTTGATCTCTGATGTTTCCAAGAGTGTTTTGCAGCTTCTATACATTCATGGCTTTATTTGTCATTGTTGAATACAACATTTTACTAGCTTGTTTGTGAAATTCTATATGGTTAATTGGATGAAGATCTTATTCTTGAACTTCATATGATGTTTTTGTATAATCAGCTGATTATTTGGGATGTTTGACTTTTGGTTGTAGGAAGGTCATTTGAATCTTCCTATTCTTGTATTCAAAAGCATAAAGTAATCTGCTTTGGTCACTAGGTGACTGTTTCCAATACTGTGTGTATGTATCAGCCTTCAAGGCCTCATTTTTTATCTTGATCTCTTTATATTTCTGCATAATGTCCATCTCCTTCTCTGCTGGTTTGTGGGATGAGGATACTTCAACACTGTGTTGTTTCTGAATCATTTGAGTGTTTGAAGTTGAAGGTTGGTGTGTTTTTTCAGCAACTGCAGGAGGTGCATTATCCTTCACCACTATCTCTGTGTCAATTGCCTCAATTGTTTCCACTTCCTCATTTACATGATTTAATTTTGGCTTCTTCCTATACATCAATTAAAATTTAGTTTCAGTGGTAGTCTCTGTAGTGTATGATCCTTCTCCTCTAATTCTTTTTGAGTTCTTATCAGGCTTGGGCTAGATTTTGCAAGATTTTACTAGTATCACCTTGCTTCTCCGCCTCTGTCAAAGTGTTCTCTAACCATTCAGACTGATTGGAGTGTTTCTCAATATTTGGTTTCTTCTAATGTACATAAGGATTTAATTTACATTTAACTCTCAATTTTCTTATTACTCCTGGAGGATCATAATGCCACTGAAAGCTCTGACTGAACTTAAACTCCTGCAAATACTTTTCTGCCTGTGGACCTACATCTCTACTGTTACAAATAAAAGGGCCAACCTGATTCTTAATATTAAATTGTGTCTTCCTTTTGGCTGCCAAGAAATTGATTCCATCAGAATTAAGGATCTGCCTAATATACTCAAGGGCAAATAACCTCATTGGGAGGTATTTGGGCAGCTTATATGGAAGAAGATTATATCCATATACCCTAATCTTTGTATGATTTTGATACAAGTACCAATCTCCTGTCCTACTATGCTCTGAAAATTGCAGGACCTTTTTAATTTCCTCATTGATTCTTGGTTGAGTGTTTTTGTTCAATATATTGACCATTGGATGAATGAAAGAATCAATGAATTTTGTATATGTGGACTGTGTGGAGTCTTTTCTAATTAATGGAGTCCAAAATATAGCTAACTACAAGTTACCTTCAACATCAAGCTTTTGAAGGTTGATGGAAAATTTCTTAGACTGAAAGTACAGAAACATGTGGAATAAATCTGAGGAATACTTGAACACACCTTCTTCAAGCATTTTGACCAACTGTTCATGAATATTATGAGGAGTACTATGCAAAATTGAAAATGGTAGTAGGAGGCTAACCAAGTGTGAAAGTAGATATGAAACCCAAGATTGAAGCATCAACATGATCATTAGTAAAATAACCCAAAATGCAGGACAACATTGTGATGATGTGTTTGGTTCTCTCAGAAAATATTGCAGATGGGTAAGGAGGATTTGTCTTGGGATTTTCTACTGATGAAGGCATGAAAGTTTGGAATATCTAGAATCTCTTGGGGAAGTCCAGATTCAGATATAAATGGGTAAGGTTTTCAATGGATAAAGGGGTTTCATCAGGTCTAGGTTGGATCTGCAGCATTTGGTTGATTGTCTCAGCTGTAATAGTGAAAATAATTTCTTTTCTAGGGGTAATTAGGGCTCTCTCGTTATGGAAATAGAAATATTGACAGAGTCTAATCACTTCTAGGCAATGGAAATTCTGTGGGACTACATACTTTGGCAAATTATATTCCCAAATGAAAACCTCATCTGCTTGATCAATGGATTTGTCATGGCTCCAGTAGTGGAGCTCGAGAAGATTAAACTCAGTGACTGTGTCATTAATTTTAAAGTCTCTATCCGCTAAAGGAGTGTGTTCCACATCTACAATTGGAGGTTGCAAGGGATTTATAATTACAATGCTTTTGGAAGCCATTGTTTTGTTAATTTTACTCAATTGATTAATCTTTTGACTCAAGAAATAGATTCAGGCCTTTAGGAGCACCTCAGAAAGATAATTACAATTTGCAGACTGATTTAGGATGAAAGAGGGGCTTATCTTCTGGTATACAATGGTTCAATTGATCCAATATTCAATCTTTGTGATTAAAACGGTATCAGGTTTTGGGAATTCTTGTGAAATGATAAGTAGGGTCTGCAGAAAAAACTTAGGAAGCAACAGGGCTTTCTTCAAGTATGAAAAGGCTCCTAAATGATTCAATTACTTATTACTTTCTCTTTAGATTAAGTACAAGTCTTTGCTTTGAATAATACCTGGATAAAATGAATATTTTTAAGTTTGTAGAGGGTTTCTGAGGTAACAGAGGTTATCTGAGGTTTTAGGGGTCTTTATACTGCTTCAAATCAAGTTCTGCACTAACTGTATGAGAAAATGGTGTTGATTTCTGGTAAAAATGGCTTGAAATAAGGTCGACATCAATTATTTATGTATGTAATGGCTCTGTATGCAGAAATTGTAATAGAAATAATGGTAAAATACACAAAAGGGCGATCTTATGTGAGTTTTTTAACCAACAATGATTAACATTGAATGTGCGAGATTAATTCAAATGGTAGTGGTTTTCACAATGGGCCATAATACAACTGAATGTTTTTCACATGGGCTAAAGCAGTCGGGTGGTATAATTCTTGAGGATGCAATGAAATCAAATCGTGACACGTTGTAGGGAGTGAGACTCTGAAAACCACGCATTTCGCAAGGTCCCGGGTTTGTTAAATATCAAGCTATCGGATATGTGAAAAGGCTCATCGGTCATCGGATCTGATCGGTATAGATCTGACAGTTGGGAGAATGCGATGGATCTATCGGGAATTAGATATGTGGGACCTGGGTTTAAAGTCAATGCAGGTTATGTGTAATATATGCATTGGTTTGATATTATAAGAGGTCGAGGTTTATAATAGGCGGGGAAATAATAAGTGGGCCCAAAATAAATCAAACATGGAAGAATTAAACTATAGTTTATAAATAAAATAAGGGGTTTGGGGATAATATATATGTGGGAATTAATTTTAAATACTGAAAAAATGTATATAATGGGAATTAATAAATAAAGTTAGTTAAATGATTAAAATGGATGAGGGGGGTTAAATATACTAAGTTTAACGTAAAAATTGATATCGAGAAGGAACTTCTTCAATGTGGGACCCACTATATCACTTTTTTAAAGAAATACTTAGGATAAAGGTATTTTTGGGTATTTTTGAATAAAAATGGAAGTTGATAAATGGTTTTTTACTTTTCCAAAGGAAATTTTGCATTGTAACTTAGGAAAATGGGTTCTATAAGGGGAAAAAGAGTGAAGTAGGGGAAAAGGGCTAAAATGGATGGAAAAGGGTATTTTCCAAAGGGAGTGGTTTTGAAGGGAAATTAATAAATATGAAATGATCAATTTCTATTATCCATACCTTATGAAAACTGCTTCTGCCTACCCATCAGCTATCCTAACATTTTTTCTTCATTTCTTTGGGTGCATTTGAGCTTGCAGACCCTTATTCATTTTTCTTTTAACAACAAACTCTCTAATTCTAACCTTATTACTTCCAAGAGCTCAGATTAAACTGTTGATCTCCTTATTATTTTCTACCTAACTACTGATCTGCCAAGATTAAACATTTTGGCTAGATCTTTATTCTTTATTTATCAGCATGAAAGGTCAAGATTAAACATTTTGACCTTCACGGAGTGTGGCATTTTTTGACAAGCTACACACAATCTTATTTTGAAAAGTAAAGTAAAAAGTAGTGGCATTTGAATTTGCATCACTTTCATGATTAATTTTATCTCTTTTTTTGTTAGGGGTTCATTTTTTACATTCTTTTTGATCTTTTTTCTTTCGATCCTTTGATTTTTCTTTTAGGAATTTTACCCTCTTTACATTTTTTATTTTTCATATGGGAAAACAATTTGTAGAAAGCAAAGTATGTACATATTACAAAACTAATAAAATATTATTTAAAATTATGAATCCTATTATTATAGGACCCTAACATTGGCTCCACATGGGGATGGAATTTCTTGATGAAATGTCAAGAACTTTAAGATCAGTAGCCTTGAAATTTGACTGTGATGGCCTTGAAACTATTTTCTGAGCTCTGCATTATTCATACTTATGATATTTTATCTTTCAAAGCTTAGGGCCTTCTCTCCAGGCTTCAAATTTGCAAGAAAAACATCCAATCCAATCTAAACTCTGTGATGTTATATACTGATATGAGAAAAGTAAACAAAATAGACTACTATTGTTGCAGGAATAGTGATAGCCGGCCATTCTACCATTGATGAGTCCACCTAGCGGAATCCAGTCCATCCAAATCCTTCAAAAAGAATGCATTGTTACCTCTATAACCATAAATAACATAAGGACATTTCCATAGGAAATCAAATTTACCATTTTTACCTTTCTCTTCTCTCACAGAATCCCACTTAAGAACTTTGTCACCTATACGAAAATCATCTTTCCTTAGTCTTCTTGTGAAATATCGTTTTAATCTTATCTTGGACAACTTTTGACTTGAGATAGACTTCTTCCCTGGTTTGCTGCAAGTGCATGGTCTGATTTATCCTTCTCTGTATATCATTGGTTTCTACCTGCAGTTCTTGGATCATCTTCATCACTAGCACTCCTAAAGAGGATGGAAAAACAACATCCATCCCATATACAAGCTGATAATGGGATGTACCAATAGAATTCTTTGTGGTGAGTCTATCTACCCATAAGGCATTAACTAACATTTTGTTCCAGGTCTTCTTATTGTCTTCTAGCAGTTTCTTGATGATATTTACAAGGCTTTTATTGGAGGATTCAACAAGGCCATTAACTTGAGGGTAATAGGCAGTCGAATGGAAAAGGGTAATGTGGTATTTTTTACAGAAGTCAATAATTTTATTAGACTTGAAAGCAACTGCATTATCAGTAATGATATTTTAGGGACATCCAAATCTAGACATTATATTGTTTTCCAGGAATGATATTATGACAGAACTAGTGGCTTGCCTAGAAGGAATGGCTTCTATCCACTTGGTGAAATAGTTTGTGGCTGTAAAAATCCATTTGTGTTGGGCTGATGAGGGTGGGTGGATTTCACCAACGAAGTCTAAACCCCATTGCTGAAATGGAATTTCTGTGGAGATGGGTTTGAGGGGTAAAGGTAGTATTTTTTTCTTCCCTTCAAAGATTTGGCATTTGTGACAAGAGGTCACATACTTTCTTACATCTACGAAAAGTGTAGGCCAGTAAAAACCACCCTTCAAGATTTTATCTGTAGTTGACTTCCAGTAAAGGTGTTCTCCACACTCACCTACATGAAACTCTTCTGTAAATTTATCAACTTCATCTTTAAGTAAACAATTCAATAAAATTCCACCATGATCTTTCCAAAACAGAGCATTATCTATGATACAAACTTTCATTGCCTTTAACTTTAAAAATCTAGCTTTAGTTCTTGACAATCCAAGAGGAGCTTGTAAGTTTAGTCATACAAATATGATATCTGCATACCATGGTGAATCTGAAAAGGCTTCACTGATCTGTGGAGTTACCATCTCTTCTTGATCATCTAATTGGGAAATAAAATTTATATCTAAAGCATGACCGTTTGATTCAGCCATGATTTTGGCTAAACCTTGGCCTTTAATGAGTTTGGTGGACTTAATTTCCATGTCATATTCCAAAATGGTGGCAATCCATTTGCCTCTCTTATCATCAGTCTCATTCTGAGTCAGAATGTCCTTCACTATTGAATTTAGAACATAATGAATGATGTGTGAATACAAGATGTACACTCTAAAGTCCTTGATAGCCTTCACTAAAGCTAGTGCATTCTTTTCCATTTTTTTATACTTCAGTGTGGCATCTCTAAGTGATTTTCTGAAAAAAGTAATGGGTTGTTCATAGCCTTGATCATTCTTTTGCAGTAAAACTGCAACAATAGTATGTTCTGAAGCAAAATAAAAAATAATGAAATCTTTTTTGAAATCAAGACTTATTAGGACTGGTGTTTTTGTAAGGGCTTGTTTGATTGATTCAAAAGATTGTTTGGCCTCTACTGTCCATTTAAGTGGTGAGTCTTTTTTCAACATGTTATTGAGTTCTCTAATTAATTCTGCTAAATTTGAGATGAATCTTCTGAGAAAATTTATTTTACATAAGAAAGACTGCAATTCCTTAATATTCCTAGCATGGATTATGTTCAAAATAACCTTTATTCTAGCTTGGTCTATCCTAATTCCTTATTTTGATATTATATGCCCTAATAGTTTACCTTCTTCAAGTCCAAAGAGAGTCTTTTTTGGATTCAAAGAAATACCAAATTTCCTGCATTTAATAAACACTTGTCTCAGATGATCTAGATGTTCATTGTCAGTCTTTGAAAATACAGTTATATCATCTAGATAAGTCACAATAAAATCATGAATTTTCTTAGAAAAATATATATCCATAGCTCTCTGTAAAGTGGCTCCTACATTCATTAATCCAAAAGGCATTTTCACATATATGAAAGTACCCCAAGGAGTAGTAAATGCAGTCTTTGGTTGGTCTTCTGGTTGAACTAAAATCTGGTTGTACCCAGAGAATCCATTAAGCAATGAAATCCTGGATGAACCAACTACCCTCTACAAAATATGATCCATCCTGGGGAGAGGGTAGTTATCTTTTAGGGAAACCTTATTTAAATTCCGGAAATCAACACAAAGTTTGATTTCCCCTGTTTTCTTCATAGTGGGACCTAAATTTGAAACCCAATCAGAATATCTGATAGGTGCAATGATCTGAGCTTCATACATTATCTTTACCTATTTTTCAATTAAAGGCATTAAAATTGGATTGATTCTTCTAAGCTTCTATTTGAAAGGTTTTTGATCTTCTTTGATAGGTATTTTGTGTTGTATTATGCTAGTGTCATAAGATTTTAAGTCTTCATAACTCCATGCAAATACATCCCGAAATTCCTTAAACGGAGCTATGTATTTCAATTTTTCTTCTTGAGGTAATGCTTTGGAAAGTTTGATGATTTTAGGTTTTAATTCTATTCCTATATTGCATTCTTCTATATCTGATCTGAATGGTTCCATCTTTGGTTTTCTTGCAACGTCATTTGAATCAAAAAGATATTCTAATGGGGCTAATCCCTTAGGTAAAATTTATTCTTAAGGTTTAAAATGTTAGAATCATCATTTGCTAATTCTTCAATTTCTACCTTTTCTAGTTTATCTATTTCTACTTGAGTAAATTTAGTTGGCTCAATAAAATATAAATTATTTACATCTATCTCACTATCTGTTTTATCATCTATTGTAGAATCTATGTCTATGTTACAACTTTGGAATTCTCCCTCAGCATTCATAAAATGATAGATTTGAGTGACCTGTGTGAAAATTTGCCAATATTTTAAGTTGTCTGGTATAGTGGGCCCGTGTCTTACCTCTGTTGTATATTGGTGATTTGGCTGAAAAGGCAGATTGCAAGTACTAGAAAAAGTTGCTAAGTTGTGTGCCTCTATGTTCCGTTTTCTAGGAATTACAACAAAGTCACATTCAAGCAATTATTTGATCAGATCTAAAACTATTTCTCTATATTGGCTTAATCTAGGGTTATATACAGAATATTCTCCTCTATTTTTTTTTACGATTAAGTTAGAGTCTCCCATGATTGAAACTCTTTTGCCTCCTAAATTTCTAACAATCTACAGTCCTAAAATCAAAGCTTCATACTCAGCCATGTTGTTTGTACATTTTAAGTTTAATCTAAAGGCATGACCTTCGGAATGATTTTTTTCCATGTTATGAATCCAAAATTCTTCTCCTCCTCCTAATTTGTTCACTGATCCATCAAAATCTAGGTGCCACATTGATTCATGAAATACGTTCTCACTGTCTGGGTATTTCTTTTTCTGTTTTAATTCTGTGTTGTTCTATATGCCAGTTTCTGAATTACATAAAATGAAAGATTTCATATCAGTAGATGTAGAATAAATAGGATAGTTTCGAGGTCTTTCTACACTACTGACCATGTACTTCATTAAAATCTCTCTGTAAAGTTTCTTGGGTTGATCAAATATTGAAATGGTGGTATAAGACATGTCTAATTGTAGAGATCCTTGCATTTTTTCTCCCCATGAGCGAGATAACAACATTCCATACTTAGGATGGATATCAACTACTATAATATCCATGACTATACTTTTTCCATGGTATTGGACTAGAGTGACACATAAATCTTTGATTAAGCCTAGACATTTCACCTTATTGGAATCAAATGAGAAAAGATCTTTATAAGGTCTAGTGATGTATAAATTCAAAGTTTCCATAATGGATTTTGGCATTAAATTATGTGAGGCACCTGAACCTAGCATAACATTATGTAAAATTTTATCATGAACAATCAAGCTAATGTAGAAAGGAGGAACTCCTCCTTCTTAGTGTTTTCCATTTACCTCGAGACCAAATATTAGTTATGGTTGGTCATCACTCAAATTAACAGAGTCTTCTCCTTCATTCATGTTTAATGTGTCAGTGATTTTTTATTTGTATAAATCATGCTTAACCAATTCTGTCAAAGGAATAGGTATCTTTAGTTTGGCAATTTTAGTTTGGATGTTGAATGGAGCTTGTGTTTTTCCTAACTAAATGACTTCTTCTTTATCAACTGCAGTTTGAGTATGCTTCTCTTCTTTTTATATAGTTGATTTTTCATTTTCTATTTGTGTTTCCATTGTTTTACTGTTTTTTATCTTTTTTTAGGGACAGTTTGATTTGCAGTGGTAACTTTGGTAGTTTTGGAAGTTTCAGCAATTGTTTTGGCAGCAGCTGCTTTAGGATCAGCTGATTTTTTATCAGCAGCAGATGTTTTAGGGTCAATAATTTTTGTTTTAGCATAATTTTTTGTCTTAGCAACAACAGATTTGTGAGGATCAGCTGATGTTTGCACATCAATATCTGTAATGTCAACAATTTTAGGACTGGGTGCAATTTTAGGACTAGAAATTTTCTGATTAGGATTTGAATTTTTCTGATTTGAACTAGAGTTTTGTCCAGTTTCCCTAGAGAGGATTTGTAGTACTTTGGTTGTAGGAGCTTCTATTGTTTTCTTTTTCTGAGTTTGAGCATATTTCTTAGTAGAGGCTTCTACATTTTTCTTACTCCTAAGGTTATATTGCTTATGAACTTAATTAATGGAAAACTCATAACCTTGCTTATAATCGAAAGAATCTCCAGATTCTAATTGTGATTGTTGTAGTTCATATAATTCTTGTTCTTCTTGTGTAATAAAAATGGCATTATCATCATTAATGTCCATTAGATTAATCTGATTGTATTCATCTTCTTCTTTTTGGTGAGAACTGTCAGCATAGTTCTCTTGGAAAGGTTATCTTATTGTTTGATCATGTGTTGATTCTCTAGATTTACCAGTGTTGGTGTTTTTTATAAAGTTGGGATTTCTTATTTGAGGTCCTTGTTGTTCATTATCCCAATGTGGTTTTATTTCCATACTTTCTAGTCTATCCATCATTTTCTCCATGCCTTTTTCTAAACTATTTATTTTTCTATCTAATGTAGATGTTTCCTCTTTTATTGTTACCCTTCTTTCATTTCTCATTCTTACTCTCTTGGATAATAAATTGGCTTCTACACTAACTGTTATGTTTTTCATTTGTTCTAGTGTTTCTGGGTTCCTTTCCCTCAATTTGTATGACATATCCATATCAAAACCATCAGGAAATTTGAGTAAAGCTAAATCTGGTGGGGGTTTGATGTTTACTGGAATAGAATTATAGATAATGTTGAATCTGGTACAATAGTCTTGAACTATTTCATTAGGTCCTCTTTTTATGTGTTCATATTCAGACAAAATTTGTAATGGATTCTTATTTTTCTCCCATCTACTCATAAGCAATCTATGTAAGGCTTCTAAATCATCAATATGATTTGTAGGTAATTTAGCTTTAAACCATTTTTTTACTTCTCCAACTAAGGTTTGGGAAAACAGTCTCATTTGGACATCAGATTCATCAATTTCATGCAGTTCAAAATAGTCATTCATTTTGTTAACATGTTGTTGTGTTGTATATTGACTGGTTCCATCAAATTGAGGGATTTTTCTTTGATAATCTTGGGGCATGCTATGTAACTACCCTGTTGGGACCAAAGGAGCATATCTAGTAGTCATAGCTAAGATTCTGGCTGGAATGGGAGGTAAATGTGTGGTGCTTGGTGATGAGGTTGAGGTACTTGTAGATGAGGTTGGTACACTAGAAGACATACTTGGAAATGTGGTTGAAGTGCTTGAAAATGCAGCAGCAGTGCTAGAGGATGAACTTGCAATATTTGGGGATGGAAATAAAACTCTAGGTTATAGAGGAAGCTTAGGAATGAAGGATTATGTGGAATGAGGTGTAGTGGAAATAATAGATGAAGTGGTACTGAATAAATTTTAATTTACAAACTGTTAGTGTCCTATGATTTGGCAGATTGGTAAGTGTTGGGCCAAAATTGTAATCTATGGATAAATTACGCTTCCCTAGACAGGTGCTAATCTAGAACAACAGGTGAAAGACTATACTACTCTTTCTCCTAACTCAAAACAGATATACATAGAGGATTGGAGGCTTACTTGTTTAGTCACTTCCAAATGGATCCTTCTATCGCTTTTGTTGTAGCTTCAAATTCAAGTGGTTTGTGAGTTGAATGCTTCCTGTAAGAAAGAACACTGAAACAACAGAAGATGCAATAATATAGATATTTATTCAAGCTATTTAGCTAAATCAGTAAAGCATAAAATACATTCATCAACCAATATCTTACAATATGGAAAATCAAAGTTAATATAGATGCATGTAGGGAAAAATAAGAAGTACTCTTTATTGATGATAGAAGGAGAGGTTACAACCTAGTGACTGATTTTAAGTGACCTTCCAGCAAAGTTCCCAAGCCTCATCACAACATAAATATCTCCAGCAACAGCTTCACAAATCTAGCTCTCAATTGAAAATTCTCCAGCATTTCTCTACTCAAATTCTTCCTTCTCAAACACTTAGATCTATGTTCAATTTATAGATGAACTGTAGGTTATTTTGTAATCAATAACTTTCCAAAAATAGGTAAGACATGTTTCCATACATGTAGATTTAAAATGGACACTTGGATCCGAAGCTTGACACATGTGAACTCATCTAGAATGCACTGGCCAAGTGGAGATTCCGAAACAATGAGAATTTCGCTCCCAATGTAACCTACGCAACTGTGAATGTCAGGAAGTGCTTTGCAAAGCAGCCTTGCATGGGGCTACCTGCATATGCAATGCACTTAGGCCCCTTAGATCCTGCATTGGTGAGCTCTCATATGCTAAATAATGAGCTTCAAACCATGGAAACCTTTGCTTGATGAAAGTCTTGCTTGATTTGTCTTGTTTCTTGTCTTAGGGCATGTAGCAATTGAAATGATAGGGAATGATAGACCCTTGATCATTGGTCCTGGAGATTATTTCCAATTAACCAGGTCATTGGGAATGGTGCCAAAATTGACCTATAACAATTTCCCCCTAAAGCATGAGATCTAAATAATAAGAACATTTGATTGAGATGCTTTACACTGTGATGAGCCTGGAAACGAAGCGGAATGGTCACCTGCATCAATATTACAATACATTTTATCATGATATATCCTCTATTGATCATAATTTCTAAGGGTAGGAATTCCCATGTTCAGCACATAAAACAATCTAATAACATGTACATAATTCAGAAAGTCGTCTACATTGGAATTTTGCCTAGATTCAGACACGTCTACAGATATAGGCCCATGTTTGGATGACAATCTGTATGTAAGGTCACCGTACAGATGATGTGTACAAAAAACCTGAAATCGTAGCCTAGATGGATGAAATTATATCCGGGGTCTTCTTATCTCGTTCACTCGATCATTCGAGTACAATTCTAGCCATGCAAATATATGATTTGTCGTCAAACATGGAAAGACATCGTTTGATTACTAGCCAATGATGTGAGTTGTTAACAAACATGAGAGAACCACCATTAATGTTAATGGCCCTCAAGGTACTGCAATACATTTCGTAAGGCATGAATAGATGATTTGATGTTGAACGCCAAACAAAATATTTTGGTCAAAGGTCCGAAAGTGAGGATCTTGTCGATGCTATAACAAGCCTCGTGGTACTGGAATCTGATGTTTCTAAGTGAACTTCCTGGATATTGTTTTGTTGTCGACATGAAGTCACCTTGTTGCAAAACAGGAGTTACTGATTTCAAACATAAGGGTATGACTGATGATAGCGATTTCGAGGATGATGGTCATGAAAATGAAGGTTTACGAAGTATTACGGTCAATGAGTTTTTAATCACTGGATGACTTCTCTTGAACATATCGGCGACACTGTGATGAGTTGGCAGCATTGACCCAAGACCGAAGTGAAGGTATGATGAACCATAGGTGTGAATGAACCATCAAGATGATTAGCCAACCCAAACAGTCACAGACATGGAGTGAAAGAAGTGTCATGTTCAAGAGCGACTTGCTACGAAAAAGAAACTTTACTTACTTTTCCCAAATTTTCCCCGGTCGTTTGTCGACCAGTACCTCTTTATTTTTTAACAAGCTTGAGGAGGATAAAATTTTCTTGATCTATAATTCAACCCTTTGGGTGAAAAAAGTATCGTTATTTAATAATTTAACGAGTCTAGCGATGAATGAAACTCGATTCTTGCCATGATCGATAAGCCCAACGCTATTTTATGTTTTAACGAGCTTAACGACAGTGATAACCCAGTCCTTTTTCATATTTAGAGAGTCTAAACAAAAGGACGAAAGAGAACTCCAAAAGTACTTTTTCGTAAATTTGTCTCTCAAATCCGAAAAAGTGTAAAATAATATCTGAGAGAACCTCTTTGGTCATGTTAAACCAAGGTATTCCTTTTTCGTAAATAATCTATCTCAGTCCGGAAAAGGGTTAAACTTATACTGAGTAGATATCAATTCATTTACTTTAACGAGCTCGAAAAGACAAGTGCTCGGCAATATTTTCACATTATTGGAGTCTGAAAAGAGCTGAAAGAAGACTCTAGGGTTTCCTTTTTCGCTGTTATCGAAGCTCGAAAAAGAGATAAAAGTAGTGCACTTCAAATCCTTTTTCATTTTTAACAAAGCTCAAAAAATAAGGAGAAAAAGTATGCTTTGTGTTCAAGTCATTCTTTGAATAGATCTGCACGACTAATATGTCCATCAGTTCTATATCCTGTTTAGAACAACATCAAATGGATTAAAAATACATGTTTCATGATAAAAAAACATAATAAAACTATATTCATAGCAATAAATTTAACTTTCAAATAATTAAATGACTATTAAAAGTATTTTTACTATTCATTTTTACCATTCCATAGTTACCATTTGCATTTTGGAGCTCTGAACCTAATTTTACCCCCGAACTTCAGCAGTTGATTGGGTGCAATAAGTAAGAATGTTTTGAATGCCCCCTGCAAGAGAAGATGCCCCCCAAGCTTCATTTCATTCATCTAAGTAGATTACTGGTTACTAATATCTGGATGGAATGAAGATTCATTTGGAGAGGATTTGTTTCATTTTTTAAAGAACTTGACACATGAAAAGAACTATGCTAATGACCTGTTTCATTTTTTAATGAGGTTGACACAGTAAAAGAACTTTCCTCAAAGGCACTTGTTTCATTTTTTAACGAGGTTGAAACAAGAAAAAATAACTATCCTCATAACTCTGTTTCATTTTTTAATGAGGTTGACACAGAAAAAGAACCATCCTCATAGTGCAATTGGAGTAGTGAGTGTGCTCTGGAAAAGACATAGTCTAATGGAGTCATCATTTAAGGAGTTTGATGAGAACTATAAATGATAAGTTATAACATGCGTTGACGGGTCTTCTCCAGGGTTTTCATTGAATTTTGGAATTTTAGAGGGTAATTTCTGTGAAATCACCAGCCACCAAGGAGAATAACTGATGGGACCAACTTGATATTGTACTAAAGATGTGAATAAAGGATCAAGTTTTCCAGTACTCATAAGGGAGGAACCAGATAGGATTCCAGATGATGACATGGGTGAAGTCAATGAATAAAACATCGAAGATGAAGCAACAACAGATGTTGTCGCAGCTGAAATAGATGGTTCAATCTGGGATGTTATCTCAGCCATGGTCAAATGACCCAGTGTACACCCTATAGAATCTACGGGAACTGAAAGTGAAATAGGATCAACAAAAGCAGAGGAAGGTGATTGAGGAAACGACTCGTACAGGTAAAGCTCCTACCAAAAATGAGTTGGATTTAAAGGTGTCTCGTCTTGTGGGATTTCTTCAATCGTAATTAAACCAGGAGGAAGAACTTCACTGTCAGGCCCAAAATATATTTCATACAGTTGACTACGTGATATAGGAGCTTCAGTGGCTACAGAAATTTGTGGGATGACCAAGGTAGGAACAACTTCCAGTTGTTCAACTTCAGGATTCAGTTTTTCTGGCAAAGAAGAGACAAGATCTAGATCAATTTGTGATTGAACAATGTTGGGTCCAGGAGGTATGGTCTCAGTGATTGAATGGATCGTGACCACCAATAGTTGTGAAGACTCCATTTCGAAAACAGTAAATGAACCGGGATGTGTGTAAATAATTTAAGCTACATCTGGTTTAAGAGATGATGTTTTGCCAGAGGTACGGATTGTACTTGATTCAGTAGATCGTGATCGCCTTTGCCTACCAGAAGTAACTTCTGGTGGTAAAGGTGGTTTTAAAGCTAATCTACGTGAAAAACTGGGGATAGGAATTTGTTCTTCCACGATTACTGATTTATTTTATCCAAAAAACAAATAAACAAAAAGAGTGTAATGCTAGGCAAAAAGGGTTTACCAAGAAACTATGAACTGTAGAATACCTCCTGGCGAACCAAGAAGTACGGGCATATAATCTCCCTGAATGTTGTGTTTGGTGTATCACGATTTCAGGGCGGCCGACTCAGTTCACTATGGATGGATAGCACCTAAAATTTTTCCTCCCAAATATAACCGAAGGTACGTGGAGTCCCAAGTCCATATTAGCACTATCTGATGTGACACCGCACAGTGAGAGCACCCCTTTATACTTATCGTACTATAACACTGCCCGATATACCTGAGAGTACGTGGACAAGCTACGATATACTTACATATGTGGAGTGAGGTATCACACTCAGAATGTATTGCAGACAAGTTAACGACAGCTACTATGTTTTACGACACCGGAACGCGTCTCTAGCCGAGACCTTCTAAATGTTATCGTTATGGTTCCAATGTGTTTTTAAGTAAATTGAGATTTATTTTATGTTGATCTTGCTTAACAATTTTCCTTTCAATTTCACCGCAATGATGTATATGAAATTCCTAAAATGCAAGCTAATAATGATAAACAAACTTTCACTTTCATCTTTTTCAATGAAGAACCTAGCTACTAAGGGAAGAGAGCAAATAGTTCGTGAGAAAACAAATCAATGAACAAAAACAAAATCAATGAATCACAAGCTAAATGCAGATTTCCTAATATTCCTTTTGCAAAACACACACAATCCTACATGCAAATGAAAGTTTTTCTTTTCAATTTCCTTAATGTTATGAATGCAAAAAAGAAACTAGGTGCACTAGATCAATAACTCAAATGCTTTTTACTTTTGAGAAACGAAGAATACAAACAACAATTTCTCTTTTGAAGGAAAAACGAGGATTTCAACAACAATTTCTCCTATCAAGGAAATGAATATTTTACAACAATTTCCTATTTCGAAAGCAAATGATTCTTAATGCGACCATAAAAAATATTTTTGAAATCAACTTGTCAATGATAAAGAAAAACTTTTCTAAACAAACATTGAACAATTTTTCATCCAAAGGAGGAAGAAGTATATAGATTCATTGGTCAATTGAGCATCAAAATTTTCAGAACACAGCAGCAAACAAAACTGAAGCAAGTTGAAAATTCAAATTCAATGGAATTTGGTCACTTTCAGGAGTCAACCCAGTCTCCAAGGGGAGACAGTGCTCTGCAACGCAGGCTTGGAAGGGAGACAGTGCTCTGCAAAGCACTGTGTCCAGTCTAAGGGTGTGTTGGGCGCAGTAGACAAGGAAAAATACTACTGTTTAACTCACTGTCTTTGAAAATTAAGCTCTGAAAAAGGTTAATATTTATGTGTAACAGCTACTGGGTGGATAAACAAAGAAAATAAGAGGCTATAACACCTAGAACTAAGAGAAATTATCCCCAGTGGAGTCGCCAGTTTGTTGGACCAGAATTGTAATCTACGGATAAATTATGCTTCCCTAGACAGGTTCTAGTCTAGAACAACATGTGAAAGACTATACTACTATTTCTCCTAACTCAGAACAGATATACAGAGAGGATTGGAGGCTTACTTTTTTAGTCGCTTCCAAATGGCTCCTTCTGTCGCTTCTGTTGTAGCTTCAAATTCAAACGGTTTGTGAGCTGAATGCTTCCTGCAAGAAAGAACACTGAAACAATAGAAGATGCAATAATATAGATATCTATTCAATCTAGTTAGCTAAATCAGTAAAGCATAAACTACGTTCATCAAACAAGATCTTAGAATATGGAAAATCAAAGTTAATACAGATGCATGTAGGGAAAAATAAGAAGTACTCTTTATTGATGATAGAAGGAGAGGTTACAACCTAGTGACTGATTTGAAGTGACCTTCCAACAAAGTTCCCAAGCCTCATCATAGCATAAATCTCTCCAGCAATAGCTTCACAAATCTAGCTCTCAATTGAAAATTCTCCAGCATTTCTCTACTCAAATTCTTCCTTCTCAAACACTTAGATCTGTGTTCAATTTATAGATGAACTGTAGGTTGTTTTGCAATCAATAACTTTCCAAAAATAGGCAAGAAATGTTTCCATCCATGTAGATGTCAAATGGACACTTGGATTTGAAGCTTGACACATGTGAACTCTTCTAGAATGCACTGGCCAAGTGGAGATTCCGGAACAATGAGAATTTCGCTCCCAATGTGACCAACGCACCTATGAATGTTGGGAAGTGCTTTGCAGAGCAGCCTTGCATGGGGCTACCTGCATATGCAACGCACTTAGGCCCCTTAGAGCCTACGTTGGTGAGCTCTCATATGCTAAATAATGAGCTTCAAACCATGGAAACCTTTGCTTGATGAAAGTCTTGCTTGATTTGTCTTGTTTCTTGTCTTAGGGCATGTAGCAACGGAAATGATAGGGAATGATAGACCCTTGATCATTGGTCCTAGAGATTATTTTCAGTTAACCAGGTCATTGGGAATGGTGCCCAAATTGACCCATAACAGTAAGACCAAATGCATAGGGTAACTCAGACCAGTCTTTGGAGTCATTGGACCTAACCTTCCTGGACTCAAAGAGGGCTCTATCTATTTTGTGCAAAGGATGTGCACTTGTTTGCTTTTAGGGTTTGATTTTAGGCGAGTTGTTAAGTTTGGGGTTTGTTTGTTTGTTTTAGTTGGGTAGATGATCAAGTAGAATAGATGGAGTGAGGAAATATTCAAGTCATTAGGCTATGGAGTCAATAAAAAGTCTTGTAAAGTTCAACAATGAATCAGGGAGCATCACAGGGCAAATATAGCATGGTCAAATGGATTTTCAAGGTTTGTGTGAGATGAAATCAACATCAAGTTTGTGAAAAAAGTAGGGCAAAGGGAAATTAAGAATCATTTCTCAAATACCTTAACAAGAAGGGCCTTCAACACTATTTAGCATAAAGAAGTAATCATAAGACAGGGCACACCAATAACTCTTTTATTAAACTCAAGAAAATAAGCATTTAAGACAAACAATCCAGTGAACTATAGAAGGCGAGACACTCATTTAACTTCTAGTGATTTCACCTTCAAGGTTAGAAAAAAAAAATAGGATAAACAAATAAATTTAATCAAAGAAGAGGGAACTCCTAAACATCATTGATCATAGCCATAAATATCTCCGAAACAACTATTCAAGCATGGAAAAAGGGTATGATCGAAACATAGCCTCTTTAGAAAAACCTAATTAGTGGTACTTCAAAGAGAGATCTCAAGAACAATGTTTTAGTGACATAAAAAAAGCAGGGCTAACCATAAAACATCTTTGATATCTACTGTATTGAATCATTCATGAGATAAACAAGCTTTGGTGGGTCTAGAGAGCAACTAATAATTCTCTAAACTGGCCTAGCAAAAGAAAACATAGAGGCAGTGAAGAACAAATAGAGCTAAGGTGCCTTTGAAAAACATTTCTTAGTCTAAAACCTTTGTCCTAATACAATATATAAGGATGAAACAACATTATACATAAGTAAAAAAGAACTGAATAGAAGCACATCACCATTAACAAAGCTCAGGGATCCTGCAAACAAGCCTTCTCCATCATCACTCAAAACAAGCCATTCACAAACCCCACAACACCAATTTCTTCTTTAATCTCCAACAAACCATATATTTCTCTCAAGAGTCATCAAATGCCAACATTTTACAATAAGGCCCTCATGCTCTATTTATCTAGAAAAGGAGGGAAAAATCCCTAACTAGGGTTTGCAAATGTCAAAAATAGTCATAAATATCATTTATGCCCAAGTGACCATGCAAGGCCCAAGGCAGAAAATATCTCATGAAATAAATGCAAAAATAACTCCTAACACCTAGATTTGGAGTGATTTGCCTCAAAAAACACTAAAATATCATTTTTCCATTAATGAGTGTCTTTTTTTGACTTTTTGGCCAAAAACACATAGTGAGGTCTGAACGCGTAGTGCCTGGATGGGAGAAAATGGGTCCACTTGTAGCCAAATTTTGATGACCTTCCCAATGCCGAAATTGGCTCCGTGATGGCCTGTTGGAAATCCTAATGAGTCTGCTTTCCAAAAATACCCTTGGTTTTCTGATTGGGCTCCATTAACCTATCCAAAAAGTGAAATTCTCAAAATTTCTCTAGGCACAACACCAGGCCTAAAAATGAGGCAGAAAGGTGAAAAATAGGGTGTTTTTAAGCCTTTTGAGGGACCAAAAATGCTCCAAATGCTTGGAAACTTGGTGAGCATTCTGTAATTGAGCTAAGGATCCCAAAAATGAAAATATTTCCTCTTGAGGATGTCTAATATGAAAGCGTAGCGCCAAGGGTGTTGCGCTTAGAGGCCTCAAAATTTGCAAAAAACCAAAATTTTTCAAAAAATTACCAAAATTGGTGGATGTCTTCCTTATGGGGTTTGAGAGGCCTGTAGAGAAGCTTCAGCCAAGATTCCAAGTTTTTCTTAGTCTTTTTCCTCTTTGAGTGCTTGTATTTTGGCATGGGCCTTTTTGAGTTTAGCCCTTGCAACTTGGTTTCTCCGGGTATAATGCTTGGTCATCTTCCTTTGGAGATCAAGATCCTTATTGGATTTCTCCAATTTAGCCTCCAAGTGTATGTTTTCTTTTTCTGGCCAAGGCTCCCAATCATATTCTATCTCCATGGAAAGCAGCTCATCTAGATGGAGTTGCTCTGCCAAGGTGAACTCTTGCTCTTTTTGTTTTACCAAGGCATTCTTTAAACCCATGGTTCTTGGTCCCATCCTAGACTGCCCTTCTTCATCTTCACTTTCCTCATAGGTGCCCATTAATTCCTCTAGTTTTACCTATGCCCATTGAGCTTCTTTCCGGGACCTGATTTCTCTAGCCTCATAAATGGCATTGTGTGCCCCTAGTTGCCTATTCTCCATCTCAAGGGTATCATTCACACTCTTGGCCCTATCTAGATTTTCTAAGAGGTCTTCAATTAGGGCATTTTTGTTCTGGATGAGTAAGTTTGAGATCCTTGCTTCATTTTCCTCGCCAATTTCAATCTGAATGATTTCAAACTCTCTCTCAACCTCATGCTTATCTTCTTATTCTTCTTTTATCTTTTGTTTTCCTTTGTTAAGCTTCTGAGCTGAGGTGGATGGCATGGTCCCTTGCCTTTTAGAGGCAGCAAACACAAGCCTTTGTCCTCTTTCATATGTCAATGGAAGAGATTTAATGGTAATCATTTCAATGCTTTAACCATGGCTGTCATTATTTGTTTCCATGCTTTCCTCTTCATTACCCTGACTGTTGCTTACCTCTTTTCCTTCAACATCAGCCTCACTTTTAGCCTCTTCACTAATTTCTGCACTTTCATTTTGTTCCTCATTGTAGCTGCTTGCCTCACCATTGTTGTGATCTTCATTTTCACTATCAACCTCTTCATTTTATTCACTGTTTTCATGACTGTCGTGATTGTTTTCATGACTGTCATTTTCCTTTTTGTCATGTTCCTCACTAATGCTTGCTTCATTGGTGTCCATGCTATCTTCAACCTCTTCATTTTCTATGTTGTTATCATCTTCATTTTGGCTGCTCTCTTCATCTTTTCCCTCATCTCTATCATGACTATGAACCTCACTGTTTTGACTGTCATTAGGGATCTTAGTTTCACTTACGTCCTTAGGACCATATTCTGTTTATTTTTCACTTGCCTCATCTTCATTATTATCCACCTCCATGTCTTCTGCTTCATTGCTGACATCTTCTTCATCACTACTTAATTCATTTCCACTGTCAGCTTCCTCATTTTATTCATTGTTATCCTCTCCCTCTGTTTCCATGTTTTATGCTTCTTGTTGGCTTGACTCATCATCGCCCTCATCTTCATTTTGGTCTGATTCATTTTCACCCTCACCCTCATGGTCACTTGCTTGTTCACTGCCAATTCCTTCTTGATCTGATGCATTAGGAGAAGATGAGGAAGGGAGGTTTTCTTGAGGAGAGGATACTTGTATAGATGATGAGGCATGTTCAATAGGAGGTGATGGACGAGTAGATGGAGGAGGATGAGATGATGAGAGTAAATTTGGTTGATGATGGGGCTTTGGACTTGTGAATATTTCATGAGAAATGAACACCTCCCAAGGTATGCCTTTTTGCTCGAACTGTTGTAGCACAACCATATTGATCAAGGAGTGGTGGAACAAACTCTACATTTGCTGAGAATAGTTCCTCCTTTGGAAAACATAAGACATCTTGTCGATACTCCTATACAGGTAGTAGGGTAAATGAAGCATTTTAACCCTAGTAAAATGCATGAGTAATCTGATATGGTAGGAGTAGGGCCTAGAGTATCTCCCCTCACATGTAAAATATTTCATGATGACCCTCATCAAGGGTGCATACCTCTCCAGCAAGTGTGAGAAAGGGAAAATAGTTTTGCAGCCTTCTTTGTACCTAGGCTTGAGAAATGGCTCATAGCAACTCATGTCCAACTTTTCCTTTTTGAACCATTTTTCACCAACATCAGGTATACATGTAGCACTAGAAATGGCATATGATGAGAATTCAAAGGTCACCCCTGCAGAGCTTGATTGTTTATTATGTAGATTAAGAATAAATAACCTTGTGAGCTCTGGGTGATTTTGTACTTGTTGGACCCTTTCACAAAAGTAGAAATACCCTACATTTTGAAAGCAAGTGAGAATCATGGGAGAGGTAGTAAGCTCCACAGTGTCTTGGGGTTCAAACCTATTAACCTTCCCACCCTTGTGCTTTTTCCTCATAGGAAATTGGCCTCCTTCACTGCTAACACTCCCTTCTTCTCCTGACATGGTGATTAGTGTTGTGTTTAAACAACCCTATTCCTGCTTGTGAAACTTGATAGGATGAGTGAAATGGAAAATTTGTCAAAGGAAATTTTTGTAAGTAAGTGGGAGGGAGGTGTAGGTGTATGACTGATCTCCTTTGAGATTTGATGAAGGGTTAACTTGAACTCACTGTAACTACACTAATTGACACCCTTCTTGACTGATAAATTCTTGCTTGGAGGTCAAAACAGAGTGTTTGTCATGAGGACTTAGGGTTTCTATTCATTAGGTTTTTGACCAATTTCCTTTAACCATTAAATCATCAATTCTATTTGAGGGTAAGGAAAAACATCCACCTACCAAATTTCAACGTCTTTGTAGGTCCTTGGATGCAGCTTGGAGGTGTCCTTTCATCATTTTTTGGTAGTTTGCAGGTGTAGGAGGGCCTCTGGCTTAGGTGTAGTGCCTGAACGTGTTTTCAGGTCACTTCTGCCCTAAGCACAGCACCTAAATGCGTTCAGGCATGTTTGGTCTCCTAAGCGCAATGCCTGAATGTCTTTTTGGCTGTCGAGCTCTCCCTATGCACAGCGCTGAACGTGTTTTTGTGTCTGTCGAGAAATTCTGGGCGAACGAGTAGCACCCGTCTGAATGCATAACGCAGTGTAAATTTACACTATAAAAACTCTCGAACGCGTAGCACTAGGTGCTATAAGCGTAGCGCCTGCACGAAAGAGTAGCGCTGGGAAACGTGTCCAAATTTTTCACTAAAACTCAAAATTTTCTCCTAAATGCTCTGACTGTTTTTTGCAAATTCACAATGAGATGGGAGGAGAGCAAAACGTCCTTTATAGCTTTTAGAAAAATAAATTTAACTCAAATAACCCACTTTGCTAATGTTTTTTCGAGCTTTTCCATCTAACTGATAATCCCTTGACCTTTTGTTGTAGGTGGCTAAAAAATATTTAAAATGGCCCTTTTTCTCTTGATGGAAGCTTGCTGGAGAAATGAAATGGTCCTTCTTTAGCCTGAGGGTCTGTCTGACTCATTTTGACATAGCATAAAACCAAAAACTTCCTTCTTTGCTAATTTTGAAGTCTAACACATCTTTTTAGCTCATTCAATAATGGTTAGCTTTTTAAAACATTTTGAGAGACCCTTACTTACCTTAGCACTGTCAAAACCTTTCTCTGCTTGCATTGGTGAATTTGTAATCATGTTTTTACTCCTTTTGACCTTTCTAAGTGTGGGTGACTTAAGAACATGGTTTTTTCCATTTTTTCACTAATCCTTGAGCATGATAAACTTACCTTTTACAATGATTATAATCATGTTTTCCATACATCCTCTTTGGCCAATTCTAATTTTTTGTAGGTGCCATGACATACTGATTTAGCCCTTTCTGATGTTCTTGTTTTTTGACATATTTAGTCATATAGTAGCAACCTTATAATCAACTTGGCTTTCCATCTTGGAACTCAACCCTATGATTTTATTCCTTTGATCATTGAGTGTAAATGACTGACAATGAAAGCTTGAACTTCCTTATACTGACACTTTTTGCATTCTTTCCCTTTGAGGCAGTCAAACACTTTACCTGGGAAAACCATAGAAGTCACCTACAATAGTCTCTTCAAACCTTCTATCTGTTGTCATCATGGACGCCTATCATCTTCATTTCATCTCCCTTGCCTATCTTTCCAAAACCTTAGGTTTTAGAGCTTCTTGAGAAAAATCATTAGTGTTGTCTTCTAATTTCTCTATAGCCCTTTCAAGTTCATTCATTTATGTTCAGTTCACCTCACCTTTTCCCCTTTTCCATCTATGATTTCTAAAAATCTTCAATTCACGCTTGGTTGTACGGGTGTGCCTCTATCCATGTGATTTTCTACCTTGGCTCCTTGCTTGGCCCACTGTTGGCCCAATCAGTCTTAGGAACCCTGATTTTTCTTGAACATAAGATGCTTCCTCCTCCATGTGCTTGTGTATATATTTAATGATTAGGCCTCTTACCTTACCAATTTTTCTGCTGATAGTCACCTTGACACTCCTGCAGAAATGTAAAAAATGAACAACTATCCTTTGCAGAATTTGAACTTGATAAGGAGGTATTCCTTGGAGACTTTTCTGATCTATCTTGGAAAAACAATGTTGACATTCTTTTACATTTTATTCGGCTTCTAGCACATGAAAAACAATGATTTAGAACACCCAAGATAACCCTACAACCTATGAAACCCTAATGACCTAGTGAGAGGCTCTTTTGACTTGGTCTTTGACTAGACGCTTGGCTTGGGGTCTTCAAGTATGAAAAAAATATTTTTTGACAAATTGATGTATTGAATATCCAAAATCCAATGTACTTGATTTATCTAAAGAGCCTATAGAGATAGTTTTGAGACCATCAATGCTTTGAGACATCTAGTGAACATAAGAAGGAGTAGGTTGTTTCGTAATCCTAGATGGCAAGTGGAGAGGTGAGGTAAAGGCAAAACAGAGCACTGAGGTTATGGGTGGGAAAATAGGATAAATATGAGTAGCATGAGTCCATGAGGGGCCTTTTAGGAGTGGTAGGCTAACCATGGAATGACAAAGTAGTGAAATAGTGAAAATTTTATCTTAAGGATAATGAAGGCAGTGAGATTTCTAAAACAAACAACATTCATGAATGTTGTTTTTAGAAGTCTAGGATAAGTATTTAGTCATATAAAAATAGCAAATATTATTGATGACTAATAGTGGCTCCACTTGGGGAAGGAAGTTCTTTTTCAGGAGGTATCCAGAACTTAAGATATCAAATCTCTGAGTTTATGAAGACACGTGCCTCATCCATTGGGTAGATTTTTCTTCTTTCATTTGCTGATGTTTCTCTTGAAGCTATGATCTCAAGAATCTGAAAGACATGATTGCTTCAACCTAATCTCTACCTACCTAGTGTACCTTTGTTTATCAATTATTTTTTCATGAGTGCACTTGGACTGGCAAACCCTTGACATTTTTTGTCTTTTGAAAATAAAACAAATTATCTACTTGTACCCTTATTACTTCCAAGAGTTCAGATTGTGCTAGTGAACTCTTTTATTCTCTACCTAGACTATTCATCTGTCAATATTAGGCTGTTTGATAGACTTCATTCTCTAAGCTATTGACATGAAATTGCAAACATGATTTGAACCAGGATTAAGCTATCTGATTTACCATGGGTTGTGGCATTGGGACAAGATGCACACAGACGTTGTTTTTGTACAAACAAAACTAGAAAGTATGAGGGTTGTGTTTCATCATTTGTTAGTCATCCATATCTTTCTCTTTGGTTCAGATTTGAGCATTGAGAACCAACATTTTTTTCTCATAATCTATTTCTACTAAAAAGTCAAGCTTAAATGATTTGACAAGCCTTCTTTCAATAATATAATAGCATAAATTCAAAACATGTTCAGCGATGATTAGGCTAGATGACTGAACAAGACTCTTTTTCTTAACAAGTAGTGGCATTTAGGCTTGCACACCTTCAATAGTACTCTTTTTGGATATGGGGTTGTACCTCTTCTTTTCCTGCCCTCTTTTTCCTTCTTTCTTTGTTTTTGTGTTTTTGGTTTTTATGATCTCTCATCATGCAATGTTATGTATAATTAATGATGTTGAAAATACTAAGAGGGGGATGAATCAGTATTTCTTTTCAATTGTTAATTATTTGCAGTTAGATTCTACACAAAAATAGAGAAATGAATAATTTATTACAGAAGGAAGGATAATGATCCTTTTACAAATGAATGAATACAATGATTGCCAAGCACCAACTTGGACTTAATGAGGCTCCGACCTCTAGGGCTTTGACCCTATCTTCTTCAAGGCACAACCTTGTGTTTAGGGGCACCAAACCTAGGACACCAATCATTTTGTCTTCTTTTAATAGATAATGTGAATAGTACTTACTTGAATGTCCTTGACATAATTCTTTACTGTTTAGTCACTTCCAAAATTCTTCATTGTCCACTAGTCTTCATTACTACACTTCAATTAATCCATCAGTGATGTTGTCTTCATTTTCCAAGAAGAAAATATCACTGTTCCAAACTCCTGTAGGTGTCCGAGCTGACTTTGATGAGCTCCTGTGGCTTATCCGAATCTACATTCCAACCTTAACTCCAGTAAATGATATTATCACAGTTCTTCTGCACCACACAGCACCAATAGTTCTTTACCACACATCATTAATACTTCAGCACTATCTAGATCATTCTTTTGCCATAGTTACACCAACAAATATTGTAGTGTCTTCACTATCCAAGATATCTTCCTCCACAGTTCGAGTTGTTATATTGCAATAATCCACAAAAAGATTTATCACCAGCAAATGCAATAGATTTTTCACTGTATGAGGTATGGACCTGAGATTTGTAAAAATCACAGTCTGAAAGTATTGATGCCACAGTCACAGATCCGAGTCACAGGGAGGACACATAGTCTGAAATTACAGCTAAGGTTGTAGTCCGAAATCACAGAGAGGACACACAGTCTGAAATTATAGTCAAGGTTGCAGTCCGAAATCTTCCATAGGATTCACAGGTGCGGTTTTGACTTCAAGCCCAGAACAGGTTTATTCTTCCTTTTCTTTAGGTTCACAAAATGTGAACAGATCTTATCTCTTCTTTCATGTGTGTCCAAACTGTGTAGAAGAATCTGAGCTACTTCCATAGTCCGAGCTCTTTCTTGTGACCCTTCAAGTTCATGAGATGTGAACATATTTTTCTTTTCTTTGTGTATTAGATGAATCAAATACTGTGTTTTTTTCACCAAAATTTCTTTATTGATCCAAATGAGTTTAACTTTATATGTATAGTGGTTTTTCATTTTTGAAAGGATGTGATTGTTGGGAAAAGGGCTGACTTGTGTCCTTGAGCATAGGTCGGCTCAATGTCAAAAATATATTTTTCAACTTGAAAAAAAATCAATATCCTACAAACTACTAGGAGTTTTGGGACAAATAAGAGCTCATTGGAAAGGAAAAATTATGCTCTAAAAGATGGTATAGGGATCATATTGAGAGACTGCCTCTAAGGTAGTGAATTTTTTTTTTTTAAACATGATTGATTATTAATTAGTGCAGAAGGTGATGGACAACAAGAGATTCTTCATTGTAATACATCACCAAGTGTTTTTAAGTGAGGTCTCCACTTGTTATTTCTTTCATCATCAAGTTATATCCAATTCCTTCATTGTCCATGTTACCATGTGTGCCATCAATGTCACCATTTCATCAAGATAGTGCAGCGATATGCCATTAACCATATGCAGCATGATCATCACAAGGAGAGCTTCTTCATCAAGAGTATTCATTCATTCAACCTGTTGCCATCAATGACAACTTGGATTAACAATCTCCCCCTTTGACATCAATGGCAATGGGGTGCCAAAAGTGCGCCCCCTGTCATGCTGCTCCCCTTAACATACTGTACCCCTAACATGCTACTTGATTTAATGTGATGCAAGAGCAATGACCTCCATCTTTTGGCGAAGATACTCAAATGCTTCTCGTGGAAGGGATTTTGTAAATATATCCACAATTTTCTCTTTTGTATTGACGTATTCCAACCTGATATTATGTTCAACAACTTGTTCACGAAGAAAGTGGTATTTGATTGGAATATGTTTGGTTCTTGAGTGCATCACTGGATTCTTTGAAAGACTGATGGCGCTAGTATTGTCACAAAAAATAGTGATTGGTTGCTTAGTTTCTATGATGACATTCTTCAAGGCTTCCTTCATCCACAGAATTTGTGTACAACAATCAGTAGCAACTATAAATACGGCTTCGGCTGTAGAAATGGATATAGATGATCTCTTTTTGCTGAGCCAAGAAACAAGACAATCTCCCATAAAGAATGCTTTTCCACTAGTACTTTTTCAATCATCCATGCTTCCAACCCAATCAGCATCAGGGTAAGTTGTCACAATAAAAGCTTCAAACTAGGACTCTTGACAAAAATAGTCTTTGAGCATCCTACCATTGACAGGACCTCCAAATAACTCTACTCCATCCAGCTCTTGTAAAAATAAAGCATTATTACCTCTAACTGAATGAATGATATAAGGACCTTTCCACAAATTCTCAAATTTTCCATGTTTGCCTTTGTCCTCCCTCCTAGAATCTCATTTCAATACTGTGTCTCCAATGTGGAAATCATTGGCTTTGGTTCTTCTATCAAAGATATTCTTCATGTTTTCATGCACTGCTTGTGTCCTTTTGTAAACTTCCTCCCTTGACTGTTGCAAATAAATGGTTTGGTTCAGCCTTCTTTGCATGTCATTTTATTCGGATTTTACTTCTTGGAGGAGCTTCATGGCTAGAACTCCCAAAGATGTTGGAAATACTACATCCATGCCATACACTAGTTGATAAGGAGACATACCGATTGAATTCTTGGTGGTTAGTCTATCAGCCCATAGTGCATGCACTAGTTTGCTATGCCATGCTTTTTAGTTCTGTTATAGAAGCTTCTTGATAATGTTGACCAGAATTTTGTTGGAGGACTCAGCTATCCCATTACCTTGAGGGTAATAAGTTGTAGAATGCCCCAATGTGATATGATACTTATAGAAAAATTCAACCATTCTTTTGGATTTAAAGGTAGCAGCATTATCGGTAATGATCTTTCTAGGACAACCAAATCGAGACAAGATGTTGGTCTCAAGCAATTTGATAATGACTGAGTCGGTGGCATTACTAGAAGGGATGGCCTCTATCCATTTGGTGAAATAATCAGTAGCAGTGAGAATCCACTTGTGTTGGGAAAATGAAGAAGGGTGGATCTCCCCAATGAAGTCCAAACCCCATTGTTGAAAAGGAGCTTCAACGTTGATGGGATGCAAAGGCAAAGGTAAAATTTTTCTCTTGCCATCAAAAATTTGGCACTTATGGCAAGTCATAACCATTTTGTGAGTGTCAGGAAAAACGGTGGGCCAATAGTAGCCAGCTCTAAGGATTTTGTTAGCTATGGTTTTCCAGTAGATATGGCCTCCACACTCTCCCTCATGCATCTCATGCATGATTCTATCTGCATCATCTTCAAGAAAACATTTAAGCAATATTCCAACAGAATTCTTCCAGTACAAAGCTCCATCTAAAATGCAGAAATTTAAAGCTTTTTCTTTCAAGAATCTAGCTTGTCTTGGATAAGGTACGAGGAGCATTAAGATAAAAGAGTACATATAGAATATCAACATACCAAGATGAGTTCGTAAATGTTTCTTCGATGCGGGGAGCTGCGAATTTTTCTTGTTCCTCTCATGCATCAACCATATTCATGTCTAGTGCTTGGAAATTTGATTTAGCCGTGAGTTTTGCGAGTACTTGTCCTTTAATCAGTTTAGTGGGCCTAATTTATAAATCATATTTTAAGATAATAACAATCCATTTACCCCTTTTACCATCAGGGTCTTGATTTAGAATGTCCTTGACAATTGTATGTGGAACAAAAGCAATGATATGAGAGTGAAAAATGTAGACTCAAAAATCTTTCAATGCTTTGATCAAGGCAAAGGCTTGTTTCTCCATGATGTTGTATTTTAAGGGAGCATCTCTTAATGACTTACTGAAAAAGGCTATAGGTTTTTCTTGCCCCATCATGTTCTTTTGCAACAACACTACAACAATGATGTGTTCAGATGCAAATGAGAAAATGTAGAAGTCCTTGGTAAAGTTAAGACTGATTAGAATTGGAGTTTGGGTGAGTTTTTGTTTTACCAGTTCAAAATATTGTTTGGCTTCCAAGGTCCACTTAACTCCTATCTCCTTTCTGAGCATGTTTGTAATATTCCTCAGGATTTCAGCAAGGTTGGGGATGAACCTTCTAAGAAAGTTTTTCTTTCCAATGAAATATTGTAGCTCCTTTATGTTTCTAGGATGGTTGATTTGTAATATACCTTCGATCCTTTTGGGGTCTATTTTGATTCCCTGTTCAGAGATGATGTGGCCTAGGAGCTTACCTTCCTGAATACCAAACAATGTTTTCTTAGGATTCAAAGACAAGCCATACTTCCTACACTTTTCAAAGACTTTCCTCAAGTGGACTAAGTGTTCTTCATCAGTCTTAGAATAGATAGTGATGTCATCAAGGTAAATGACTATGAATTAACCTATGTCTTTCAAAAAGGCTATGTCCATGGCCCTTTGAAAAGTGCCCCCTGCATTCATTAACCCGAAAGGCATTTTAACATACATTAATGTGCCCCAAGGTGTAGTGAAAGCAGTTTTGTGTTGATCACTTGGAAGTACTAGTACCTGATTGTAACCTGAAAAGCCATCAAGCAATGATATTCTCTTAGAGACAACTACCCTTTGCAATATATGATCCATTTTTGGCAAAGGATAGTTATATTTTAGGGAGGCTTTGTTCAAATTTCTAAAGTAAATGCACAGCCTAATCTCCCCAGTCTTCTTCCTAACTGACACAAGGTTTGAAACCCATTCTGAGTACCTAAGAGCGACTATGATCCCAACAACATACATATTTTTAATCTCTTTCTCAACTAAAGGTACTAGGACAGGGTTTATTCTTCTCAATTTTTGTTTGAATGGTTTCTGATTTTCCTTGAGAGGAATTTTACGTTTAATAATGCTTGTGTCATAGGACTTCAAGTCCTCATACCCCCATGAAAACACATCTTTAAACTCTTTAAAAAGCTCAATATATTTCCGTTTTATGTGGGGAGGAAGTTTTCCAGAAAGCTTGATCATTTTAGGTTCATTTATAATACCTATGTTATATTCTTCTACATTAGTGAGTCAGTATATTCCATCTTTGGCTTTCTAGCCACATCATTAAAATCATACAACTCTTCTAACGGTGTAAGGCCTCTTGGTAATGTATCATATTTACATTGTAAAACCTCAAGGTCCTTTTGATCTGGATTTTCAAACAATTCTGCCTCATAAGGATTTTCAAGAAGATTTATATCAGCAGTAGAGGAAAACTCTATTTTGTGGGCTTGTTTTTCAGTAAAATAATCTTCTTCATGCCCTAATCTTGTTTCTGGTATTGCAAATTCATTCTTAGATTGCAGAAAGTCATCAATTTGTTTATCACCCTCAAATACTTGCCAATAGTCTATGTTTTCAGGTACTGTAGGCCGGTTTTTTACCTTGACAACGTATTGTTCCTTTGCATGAGGTATTTGGAAATTGCTGGCAGCGAAGGCAAGCTCATTGGCAAAGTTGTTTTGAGCTCTAGGGATGAAAGTGAGTTCATATTTTTCAAGGGTTTTCAAGAGGTATAGGGCAGCATTCCTATACTCTCTTAGTCTAGGATTCTTGGCTGAATATTCTCGTTTGATTTTCCTAATGACTAACTCTGAATCTCCTTGGACTGAGATCTTTTTAGCTCCTATGTTTTTTAGCAAATGTAAACCAAGGAGGAGAGCCTCGTATTCTGCAATGTTGTTAGTGCACTGAAAATATAGTTTGTAGGAATGGCCTTCATTTGTGTTATATCTAGATACCAGCTCCTGAACTAGCTTTGCCATAAGAGTCATCAAATCTCATGTTCCAAAGTGTTTCTAGTTCATATTCTCCATTATGTTTTTGTTCAGGGCTGCTAGAGTTTTGTCTGTTGAGTTCTTCATTTGGTGTATGTTTTGACTATTGTGGTATGTCTTGATCTGTCTCAATTTCATTTACCTATTCACTGATGTTATCTTCGTTATACAAGATAAATGAGTCAATTTCCGAATGAATGGAATAAACAGGGGTGTTGTCATCATTCAAGTTTAGAGTGTCGGTATAATTCCCTATGTTCAAAACCTTCAGAACTTGGGACTTGTACATATCTTGGGTGATCAGTTCAGTGAGAGGTATGGTTATCTTGATTTTAGAAATTTCTCCCTGAAAACTGAAAGCCACTTGTGTTTTGGGCATATTTACATCAGTTTTATCAGCCATATTTTTTTCTATGACTTTAGTTTGCTAATTCTGATTTGCGACTTTAGACAAAAGAGTTTTCTCAGGGCCACTAGTAGATTTACTAGGGCAGCTTGTGTCACCACTTTGTTGGATAGCTTTGTCTCTGTTTGGATCAGTTTTCTTAGCCATGGTGTTGGTACTGTTTTTTGTCCTCTTAGGAATATTTTCAGGTGTCTTCCTAACAGCAGTGTCTACTTTGTTCTTTTTGGAGTTTTCTTGGTTCTTTTTTCTCCCAATATCATATTGCCTGTGGACTTCCATTATGGAATTTTCAAATCCTAATTGGTAGTATTCAGAATCATCATAGTTTGTTTCAGCTTGATTTGATGAAAAGAAACCTTGTTCCTCTTCAGTGAGAAAAACATCACCCTCATTGTCAAAGCCTATCAATTTTACATGGTTTTCTTCAGTTCTTCAGACTCTCTTCCTTCTTCATCTACATAATTGTCTTGGAAACGGGGCCTGATTTGTTGGTCATTATCTCTTTGTCTGTTTTGGGGAGGATCTCAACTGAAGTTCAGATTCCTATTTCTGTTTTGGGGATTTGCTTGGGTTTCCCTAGGAGGTGTTCTTTCACTTAAGTTTATCCTTTCCATCATTCTTTCCATTACCCTCACTAAATTGTCAATTTTGGCATTAGATGAGGAGGTTGAGGCCATGGTTTCATCTTTGTAGGTGACTCTCTTTTCTGATCTCATCCTATCCATTTCTTCAATAAATTTGGCCTCTACAATCACAACTCCCCTTTGCATGTCCTCTAGAGTTAGGGGATCTCTCTCTCTTAATTGATAGGCCATGTCTCGATCAAAACCTTCTGGAAATTTTTCCAAAGCTAAGCCTTGTGGGGGTTTCATGTTTGGTGGGAGGGCATTGTAAACACTATTGAACATGGTGCAATAGTCTTGGACACTTTCCTCGACATTTATCTAAAGGTTGTTACATTTCGAGAGGATTTGGAGAGGGTTTTTCTTGATTTCCCACTTGTTTATAAATGTCTGGTAAAGGGAAGGGAGATCATGTATGATGTTAGGAGTCAATATTTTGAACCATTTCTTGGCTTCTCCTCCTAATATTTGTGAAAAAATCCTCATTTTTATGGTTTCCTATTCTAATTCCACGTAATCAAAGGCATCATTTATCCTATCTACATGTTGTTGGGCAGTGGTGGATTCAGCTCCGGTAAAGTGAGGAATTTTGGATTGGTAGTCATTTGGAAAAGGTAACAAAGGTTGTGGCAGTGTCAAGGGGGCATACCATGCTGCCATGATGGGAGGGAATGGGATCCAAGGAGGATTTACAAGGGGAGGGTTTGTGAGAGGAGTTGGAGGATGAAGTGGAGTGGTTTGCACAGTGTATGTGTCGATGGGGTTGATAAAGGTACTTGGACCAACAAAATAATTTTGAGCAGACTTGGGATAAAAAGAGCCAAAGTGATGGAGAAGCTGAAATTCAAGAGGAGTGGAAGGAGAGGCTTCTCTATCAAAACACTGTTGCAAATCTATGGGCTCAAAGTCAATCTGGTCAATCCCACTTTGTGACTTGGTTTGGAAAAGGTTTCTTGTATGGTGCAAGTCAAACTGGGGATCTTGCAAGGCTATGAGATGTTCAGGGACAAAAATTTCTCTATGAATGGTCCTAACAGTAGTTGAGTCTTCAGCTTTAGAAGTCTGCCACAAAATATTTTATGGGTCATAAACTATGGTAGGGGGATTTGGGTCTGGGTGAGGTCTGGTATTGATCCTTTGTGAAGCCAGATTTCAAACCCAAAATGAAGAGAGGCTTAAAGTTTATGATTTTTTTCGAAAGGCTAATCTCTCTTAGTGTTTGATAAACTCACATAGTGTGTGACTAGGCCTCTAAAATTCTCAGGGCTGTTTTAACACAATCCTAGGGAAGTCTAAGAAAACTAATAAAGTTAGAAGGCCTACTATAGGCTATTGGAGTCGCTAGGTGGTTGTTTTTGTTGTTTTAAGGATATATATTTATGGTCCACCACCAATAATTGACAAGAAACCAATCTAGGGATGGTTTGGGGTTTTTTGAGTTCCTTTATATAGCCCTAAGGTTTTTATGAGTATCCTCCAGTTGAGTCATCATTTTTCTAGAATGGTGAGACAATTAGGTTCTACTATTAGCTAACAGTTGAGTTTTCTATGATTAGATAAGGGTTTATGAAGTCTTAAGGAGTACTTATATTGTCACTAACTCATAAGGTCCCACCGTGATCGCCATTATGTTAGTGTGATGAGGTGGCGATAAATCAATAGATACTGCTTAATAAGGGCTTCTGAATTCTCTGAGGATGTATAAGCTTGTTACTTACTCAGAAAGTCCCACCGTGATCGCCATTATGTTATTATCTCATGATTTGGCAGATTTTTAAGACCAAATGCATAGGGTAACATCAGACCAGTATTTGGAGTCGTAGGACCTAGCCTTCTTGGATTCAGAGAGGGCTCTCTCTATTTTGTGCAAAGGATGTGTACTTGTTTTCGATGGAGTGAGGAAATATTCAATTCATTGGGCTATGGAGTCAATAAAAAATCTTGGAAAGTTCAACAATGAATCAGGGAGCGTCACAGGGCAAATCTAGCATGGTCAAATAGATTTCAAGGTTTGTGTGAGATTAAATCAACATCAAGTTTGTGAACAGAGTATGGCAAAGGGAAATTAAGAATACTTTGTCAAATAATTTAACAAGAAGGGCCTTCAACACTATTTAGCATAAAGAAGTAATCATAAGACAGGGCACACCAATAACCCTTTGATTAAACTCAAGAAAATAAGCATTTAAGACAAACAATAACTTCTAGTGATTTCACCTTCAAGGTTAGAAAAACATTTAAGATAAACATATAAATTTAATCAAATAAGAGGGAACTCCTAAACATCATTGATCATAGCCATAAATATCTTCGAAACAACTATTCAAGCATATACAAAGGGTATGATCGAAACATAGCCTCTTTGGAAAACCCTAATTAGTGGTACTTCAAAGAGAGATATCAAGAACAATGTTTTAGTGACATCAAACAAGCAGGGCTAACCATAAAACATCTTTGATATCTAATGTATTGAATAATTCATGAGATAAACAAGCTTTGGTGGGTCTAGAGAGAAACTAAGAATTCTCTAAACTAACCTAGCAGAAGAAAACATAGAGGGTGAAGAACAAACAAAGCTAAGGTGCCTTTGAAAAAGATTTCTTAGTCTAAAAACCTTTGTCCTGCTACAATATAGAAGGATGAAACAACATGATACATAAGAAAACAAGAACTGAATATAAGCACATCACAATTAACCAAGCTTAGGGATCTTGCAAGAAAGCCTTCTCCATCATCAATCAAAACAAGCCATTCACAAACCCCACAACACCAATTTCTTCTTCAATCTCCAAAAAACCATATATTTCTCTCAAGAGTCATCAAATGCCAACATTTTACAATAAGGTCCTCATGCTCTATTTATCTAGAAAAGGAGGACAAAAACCATAACTAGGCTTTGAAAATGTCAAAAGTAGTCATAAATGTCATCTATGCCCAAGAGACCATGCAAGGCCCAAGGCGCAAAATATCTCATGAAATAAATGCAAAAATAACTCCTAACACCTAACTTTGGAGTGATTCACCTCAAAAAACACTAAAATATCTTTTTCTATTAATGAGTGTCTTTTGTTGACTTTTTGGCCAAAAACGCACAGTGAGGTCTGAACGCGTAGCGCCTGCACGAGAGAAAATGGGTCCACTTGCAGCCAAGTTTTGATGACCTTCCCAATGCTGAAATTGGCTACGTTATGGCCCGTTGGAAAGCCTGCTGAGTATAATTTCCAAAAATACCCTTGTTTTTCTGATTAGGCTCCACTAACCTATCCAAAAAGTGAAATTCCAAAAACATCTCTAGGCACAACGCCATGCTTGAAAATGAGGTAGAAAAGGTGAAAAATAGGGTGTTTTTGAGCCTTTTGAGGGACCAAAATGCTCCAAATGATTTGAAACTTGGTGAGAATGTTGTAATTGAGCTGAGGATTCCAAAAATGCAAATATTTCCTCCTAAGTATTTTTGAGATGAAATTGTAGCGCCAAGGGTGCTACGCTTAGAGGCCTCAAAATTTGCAAAAAACCAAAATTTGTCAAAAATTTCCCAAATTTGGAGGATGTCTTCCTTATGGGGTTTGAGAGGCCTGTAGAGAATATTCAGCCAAGATTCCAAGGTTTTCTTGGTCTTTTGCCTCTTTGAGTGCTTATATTTTGGCATGGGCCTTTTTTAGTTTAGCCTTTGCAACTTGGTTTCTCTAGGCATAATGCTTGGTCATATTCCTTTGGAGATCAAGATCCTTATTGGATTTCTCCAATTTAGCCTCCAAGTGTATGTTTGATCTTTCTAGCCAAGGCTCCTGATCATATTCTATCTCCATGGCAAGCAGCCAATCTAGAGGGAGTTGCTCTACCAAGGTGGACTCTTGCTCTCTTTGTTTTGCTAAGGCCTTCTTTAAAGCCATGGTTCTTGGTATCCTCCTAGAATGCCCTTCTTCATCTTCAATTTCGTCATAGGTGCCCATGAATTCCTCTAGCTTTACTTGTGCCCTTTGAGCTTCTTTCCGGGCCCTAATTGCTCTAGCTTCATAAATGGAATTTTTTGCCCCTAGTTGTCTGTTCTCCATCTCAAGGGCACCATTCACATTCTTGACCCTATAGAGATTTTCTTGGAGGTCTTCAATTAGGGAATTTTTGTTCTGGATGAGCAGGTTTGAGATCCTTGTTTCATTTTCCTCGTCACTGTCAATCTAAATGTTTTCAACCTCTCTCTCAACTTCATGTTGATCTTCTTCTTCTTCTTTGATCTTTTGTTTGCCTTTGTCAAGCTTCTTAGCTAAGGTGTATGGCATGGTCCCTTGCCTTTTAGAGGCAACAAACACAAGCCTTTATACTCTTTGATATGTCAATGGAATAGGTTTGATGGTGATCATTTCAATGTCTTAATCATGGCTGCCATCATTTGTTTCCATGTTTTCCTCTTCATTACCCTGACTACTGCTTACCTCTTTGCCTTCAACATCAGCCTCACTTTTAGCCTCTTCACTGATTTATGCACTTTCATTTTGTTCCTCATTGTAGCTGCTTGCCTCATCATTGTTGTGATATTCATTTTCACTATCAACCTCTTCATTTTCTTCATTATTTTCATAACTATCGTGACTATTGTCATGACTGTCATTTTCCTTGTTGTCCTGTTCTCACTAATGATTGCTTCATTTGTGTCCATGCTATCTTTAGCCTCTTCATTTTCTTTGTTGTTATCATCTTCATTTTGGTTTCTCTCTTCATATTTTCCCTCATCTCTATCATGACTATGAAACTCACTGTTTTGATTGTCATTAGGGCCCTTAGTCTCACTGTTGTCCTTAGGATCATCCTCTGTTTCTTTGTCACTTGCCTCATCTTCATTATTATCCACCTCCATGTCTTTTGCTTCATTGCTGACCTCTTCTTCACCACTGTTTAATTCATTTCCACTGTCAGCTTCCTCATTTTCTTCATTGTTATCCTCTTCCTTTGTTTCCATGTTTTCTGCTTCTTGTTGGCTTGACTCATCATCACCCTCATCTTCATTTTGGTTTGATTCATTGTCACCCTCACCCTCATGCTCATGACTTGCTTGTTCACTGCCACTTCCTTCTTGATCTGATGCATTAGGAGAAGATGAGGAAGGGAGGTTTTCTTGAGGAGAGGATACTTGTGTAGATGATGAGGCATGATTAGTAGGAGGTGATGGAAGAGTAGAGGGAGGAGGATGAGATGATGAGGGTAAATTTGGCTGATGATGGGGTTGTGGGCTTGTGAATATTTCATGAGCAATGAACACCACCGAAGGTATGCCTATTTGCTCCAACTAATGTAGCACAACCATCTTGATCAAGGAGTGGTGGAACAAACTCTGCATTGGTTGGGAATAGTTCCTCCTTCGGACAACAGAAGACATATTTTCGATACTCCTATATAGGTAGTAGGGTAAATGAAGCATTTTAACCCTAGTAAAATGCATGAGTAATCTAATATTGTAGGAGTAGAGCCTAGAGTATCTCCCCTCACATGTAAAATATTTCATGATGACCATCATCAAGGGTGCATACCTCTCCAGCAAGTGTGAGAAAGGGAAAATAGTTTTGCAACCTTCTTTGTGCCTAGGCTTGAGAAATGGCTCATAACAGCTCATGTCCAACTTTTCCATTTTGAACCATTTTTCACCAACATCAGGTATACCTGTAGCACTAGAAATGGCATCTGATGAGAGTTCAAAGGTCACCCCTACAAAGCTTGATTGTTTGTTATGTAGGTTAAGAATGAATAACCTTGTGAGCTCTGAGTGATTTTGTACTTGTTGGATCCTTTCACAAAATTGGAAACACCCTACATTTTGAAAGCATGTGAGAATCATGGGAGAGGTAGTAAGCTCCACAGTGTCTTGGGGTTCAAACCTATTAACCTTCCCACCCTTGTGCTTTTTCCTCATAGGAACTTTTCCTCCTTCACTGATAACACTCCCTTCTTCTCCTGACATGGTGATTAGTGTTACCTTTAAACAACCCTAGGCTTGCTTGTGAAACTTGATAGGATGAGTGAAATGGAAAAATGGTAAAAGGAAATTTTTGTAAGTGAGTGGGAGGGAGGTGTAGGTGTATGACTGATCTCCTTTGAGCTTTGATGAAGGGTTAACTTGAACTCACTGTAATTACCCTAATTGACACCCTTCTTGACTGATAAATTCTTGCTTGGAGGTCAAGACAAAGTGTTTGTCATGAGGACTTAGGGTTTCTAGTCATTAGGTTTTTTACCAATTTCATTTAACCATTAAATCATCAAATCTATTGGAGGGCAAGGAAAAACATCCACCTACCAAATTTCAACGTCTTTTTAGGTCCTTGCATGCAGCTTGTAGGTGTCCTTTCATCATTTTTTGGCAATTTGAAAGTGTAGGAGGACCTCTGGCTTAGGCACAGTGCCTAAATGTGTTGTCAGGTCACTTCTGCCCTTAACGCGTTCAGGCCTGTCGGGTCTCTTGAGCACGGTGCCTGAACGTCTTTTTGGTTGTCGGGCTCTCCCTAAGCACAACGCTGAACGTGTTTTTGTGTCTGCCGGGAAATTCTGGGCGAACAGGTAGCGCCCGTCTGAATGCACAGCGCATTCTCCTACACGCGTAGCGCAGTGTAAATTTACATTGTAAAAACTCCCAAACACGTAGCGCTGGGTGCTGTAAGAATAACGCCTGCACGAAATCGTAGCGCTGGGCAACTTGTCCAAATTTTTCACTAAAACTCAAAATTTTCTCTTGAATGATCTGACTGTTTTTTGCAAATGCATAATGAGATGGGAGGAGAGAAAAAGGTCCTTTATATATTTTATAAAAATAAATTTTAATCAAATAACCCACTTTGCTAATGTTTTTTTTCGAGCTTTTCCATCTAATTGATAATCCCTTGACCTTTTACTGTAGGTGGCTAAAAAATATTTCAAATGACCCTTTTTCTCTTGATGGAAGCTTGTTGGAGAAATGAAACGGTCCTTCTTTAGCCTGAGGATCTATCTGACTCATTTTTACATAGCAGAAAACCAAAAACTGCCTTCTCTGCTAATTTTTAAATCTAACACATCTTTTTAAGTCATTCAATAATGGTCAAATTTTTAAAACATTTTGAGAGACCCTTCCTTACCTTAGCACTGTCAAAACCTTTCTCTGCTTGCATTGGTGAAGTTGTAATCATGTTTTTACTCCTTTTGACCTTTCTGAGTTTAGATGACTTAAGAACATGGTTTTTTCGCTTTTTCACTAATCCTTGAGCATGATAAACTTACCTTTTACAATGACTATAATCATGTTTGCCATATCTCCTCTTTGGCCACTTCTGATTTGTTGGAGGTGCCATGGCATACTGATTTAGCCCTTTTTGATGTTCTTGGTTTTTTGACATATTTAGTCATACAGTAGCAACCTTATAATCAGCTTGTCTTTCCATCTTGGAACTCAACCCTATGCTTTTATTCCTTTGATCATTTAGTGTAAATGAATGACAATGAAAGCTTGACCTTCCTTATACTGACACTCTTTGCATTCTTTCCCTTTGAGGCAATTAAACACTTTACCTTGGAAAACCCTAGAAGTCACCTACAACAGTCTCTTCAAACCTTCTGTCTGTTGTCATCAAGGAGGCCTATCATCTTCATTTCATATCCCTTGCCTATCTTTCCAAAACCTTAGGTTTCGGGGCTGCTTGAGAAAAAGCATTAGTGTTGTATTCTAAGTTCTCTATAGCCCTTTCAAGTTCATTCATTTCTTTTCATTTCACCTCACCTTTTTCCCTTTTCCATCTATGATTTCTAAAGATCTTCAATTCATGCTTGGTTGTACTGGTGTGCCTCTATCCATGTGATTTGTTGCCTTGGCTCCTTTCTTGGCCCACTGTTGACCCAATCAGTCTTAGGAACCCTAATTTTTCTTAAACATAAGCTACTTCCTCCTCCATGTGCTTGTGTATATCTTTAATGAGGAGTAGGCCTCTTACCTTAAAAAATTTTCTGCTGATAGTCACCTTGACACTCCTGTAGAAATGTAAAAAATGAACAGTTGTCCTTTGCAGAATTTGAACTTGATAAGGAGGTCTTCCTTGGAGACTTTTCTGATCTATCTTGGACAAACAGGTTCTAACCTTCTTTTACATTTGATTCAACTTCTAGCACATGAAAAACAATGATTTATAACACCCAAGATAACCCTACAACCTATGAAACCCTAATGACCTAGTGGGAGGCTCTTTTGACTTAGTATTTGACTGAAAGCTTGGCTTGGGGTCTTCAAGTATGAAAAAAAGAGTTTTTGAAAAATTGATGTATTGAAGATCCAAAATCCAATGTACTTGATTTATCTAAAGAGCCTACAGAGATAGTTTTGAGACCATCAATGCTTTGAGACATCTGGTGAACATAAGAAGGAGTAGGCTATTTGGTAATCCTAGATGGAAAGTGGAGAGGTGAGGTAAAGGAAAAACAGAGTACTGAGGTTATGGGTGGGAAAATAGGATAAAGATGAGTAGCATGAGCCCATGATGGGCCTTTTAGGAGTGGTAGGCTAACCAGGGAATGTCAGAGTAGTGAAATAGTGAAAATTTTATCTTAAGGATAATGAAGGCAGTGAGATTTCTCAAACTCACAATATTCATGAATGTTGTTTTTAGAAATCTAGGACAAGTATTTAGTCATCTAAAAATAGAAAAAAATATTGATGACTAACACAAACTCTAAATGACTGGTAGAAGGCTTAGGGGTATAGGAAGATAAAGCAGTCAGTTCAACTGAATGTTGAAAATAAGTTTCATCAATTTCCTTAATAAAAGTTGCAGTTAAAGCATCAATTTTATCATAAACTTCTAGAGCTTTTTCATCTGAATCAAGTGAAACAGTTTCCTTCTTAGTTTCAATAAATGAAATGAAATCAGGATCTATTACCCTATTATATATGTCACTTTTTGATTTAGTTTTAAACAAATATTTCTCAAAAGTTAAATCAAATTCAATGTCTTGTAAACTTGATAGTTTATTGGGAAGAGAATTTGCCTTGATCAATGAATTTTTATTACCCAAACTTTCTACTTTTTTGTTTTTTTTTTAATTTTTAATTCTGTCAGGATTATCTACTATTACAGCAAGTTATGGATCTGGATTAGACTTGGTATAGTAGATTCTTCTAGAAGCCAGAATTTCAATTTTTTAATGAAGAGTTTAATCACAGCCCTTTAAAACAATCTTAAGGTGAAAAGAAAAGTAAAAGAATTTCCTTTAAGATTTATTTTAAAACTGAGGATTGGTCTACAAAACCAGAGATTCTGGGTTCGATCCTCAGTATGGTCGCTAGAATGTTATCACTCAAATAATTCTCAAGGGTTTTTTATATTTTGGTTTAAAGAATATTAGAGGTAACGAAAAACCTACTTTTAAGCCTTAGGATCTAGCCTTCCTAATGCTCAAAGAGGGCTCTTTCTATATGATTAATCTTTGTTTATTTTAGTTGATTTTAGGCTAGCTATATAGGATTACTTGGGATTTTGATTTTCGATTTGGTTTGGTTTGGTGGTAGAATCACTAGTTCAGATGGATAGATGTAGGTCTGTATTCCATTGTGCTAATGGAGTCAAAGTGTCAAGCAGCAAGATAGAATCAAGGTCAAAAGGAAATGTTCACAGGGCAAGATAGCTAGGTCAATTCAGATCTTTAGGCTGGATGGTGAAATGGTTTTGATCCAGATGAGAGAGCAGTGAAGGATTCTCAAATCCGGAAAATGAGTGGAAAGAAAGAGGTCAATCGAAAATAGGGAGAAATTAAGAATTCCCTAATCTAGATATCAGAAGAAAACATATAAATGATAAATAGTTCAAGACAGAGTGTAATTAAACATATTTTGTAATAACACTCCTGTTATTTCGTTTAGATTAAGAAAACATATAAGCATGTGAAAAACATAAGAAATTGACAAAGAAAAAGTGAAAATACTTCACTAAAGTGGCTCAACACATGAATCCTATAATATGATGCTTTATTGCTCAATCCAGTCTGCTGACTTGAAAATGGTACAAAGAACCCTTAGGTTTCAGCTCAGTACAATTATAGAAATGTTTAGTTATTCATCCACACTTAATAATTCGAAATGTAAAGTATTTATACAAAAAATCTAACAAAATATCCTTAAAAAAACTTAGGAATTATTCATGAAAAAATAAATATCTTCTTGCAAGAAGATAGAGACAACTATCTAACTAATGCAAGTTGTCCCTGCTTTTATTGAATTTTTTGTTTGTTGTATTTGATTTGTTTCTGATTTATCTCTTTGTTGTTTGTTCAACGAAGGTTGTTCGTTAGGCAGTGGAGTGTCCCTTACGCTGGAAATCTTTCACTCTAATTTATCATCTCTAATTTTACTTTAACTCTGACTTTCACCTGATACACTTTAACTCCGATACTCTTTAACTGTCTCTATTTTCACTTGAAACTGTCACTGTTTTTTTAACCTTTTGACTGCTCTTTTTATTTTTTTACCTTCACAGTAAATCAATCAACTTTTCCTAGTCTTCTAAATTTGGTAATTTAATCTTCACCATCCTTCTGAATATTTCATCTGCCTCTGTATATTTTGAAAATGTAGGCTTCTTGAAAAATAGGTGTTTTACCTCATGTCGCAAGTAAAAAATAATTTTCAAAATTCTTCTAGAGAACTTTCCCTATTGGAATTCCTTGTGAAGAAGGAAGGTTAGCTTGATCCTTGGCCACTTCTCTCATTTTCTTATCATAATCCTCTTGTTTCATCAATTTTCCATGAATAACCAGAGGATTTTGAAGGCCTTTCTATCTTAGAATGTCAAACTTCATCATAAATCTAGTTATGCCAAGCTCCATGTTTTGGCATTTTTCTTCTAGCCGTATCATCAATTTCATCTTAGAAATCACCTTCCTAACTTCTAGGATGGTTTCTGTTCTATCACTAATTCCAATTTCTTCTAGTTCCTTCTTATTCTTTGAATTAAGGAATTTGATGATTTCATTAGCCTCTTCAGGTTTCTTTCCAAGTTCTTCTTTGATTTTTTGGATGGTTTCTCCTACTGCTTTGATGAGATATTTTTGTTCATAAATAACCTGGATTGATGGCCAAATATCATTGACAGATTCAATGATATTGGTCCATAGTTGTTGCTTGGCTTGTGCCATTGGTTCTTTCAGTGTTATATCTTTCTATAATTTTTTCAAAATATCTATTAATCTGTTTGTTTTCTATTCTTCATTCTTGTGCATAATCTGAGCAATTTTCTTTTCATCCTCCAGACTTTTTAGCTATTCTTTAAGTCTGTTGATTTAATTTTTTTGAATAGACATGTCCTGAATTTCTTTAACTAAATTACTTGCTTTTGGTTGTGTTGTTGATGTAGATGACTCTGTTGCTAAAGAATTTGCTGAGGTGACAACAAGTGTTGTAGCCATTGGGACTGTAGGGGCCAATGATTCCGCTAATGTCGAAGGGACAACAGTAGTGACTACAATAATGACAGTGACAAGAACTTCTTCTGATCTGGCTTTTTCCTCCTAGACCAACTTGTCCATTTCATTCTCTATTTATTTTATTTGGGAATTTAATTGAAGAATGAGATTCATCATCTCATCTTTTTGGTTTGCATCCTGTAACAGTTCCTTTGCCTGATGTTGTTCAGTAGGAGGCAGTTTTAGTTACTTCTTTAATGCAACAATGTCTGCATTTTTATTTTTTATCAGTTCATCTGCAACTTTTACATTATTAGGAGCATGTCCTACTTCAATAATCAAATCTTCCAGTGATTTGATTCTATTATCCTTAGCCTGTGAGGATGAATTTTCTAATTTGATCCGATCTCTTATGTTTCCAAGAGTTTTTTGTAGCTTCTGTACACTCATGGATTTATTTGTCATTGTTGAATACAACATTTCACCAAATTGTTTGTGAAATTCTATCTGGTCAATTGGATGAAGATATTCTGCTTGAACTTCATATGATATCTTCTTATAATCAGTTGATGATTTGGGATGTTTGACTTTTGGATATAGGAAGGTCATTTTCATCTTCCTAGTGTTGTAGTCAAAAGCAGAAATCAATCTGCTTTGGTCACTGGGTGACTGCTTCCAATATTGTGTGTATGTATCAGCCTTCAAGGCCTCATTTCTGATCTTGATCTCTTTATATTTCTGCATAATGTCCATCTCCTTCTCTGCTAGTTTTATGGATGAGGATACTTCAACAATGTGTTGTTTCTGAATCATTTGAGTGTTTGAATTTGAAGGCTGGTGTGTTTTTTCAGTAATTGTAGGAGGTGCGGTATCCTTCACCACTGTATTTGTGTCAATTACCTCAGTTGTTTCCACTTCCTCATTTACAGGATTTAATTTTGGCTTCTTCATGTACATCAATTTAAATTTAGTTTTAGTGGTAGTCTCTGCAGTGTATGATCCTTCTTCTCTGATTATTTTTGAGTTCCTATCTTCTTGGGCTGGAGTTTGAAAGATTTGACTAGTATCACCTTGCTTCTCTGCCTTTGTCAAAGTGTTCTCCAACCATTCAGACTAATTGGAGTATTTCTCAATATCTGGTTTCTTCTCATGTACATAAGGAGTTAATTTACATCAACTCTCAATTTTCTTATTACTCCTAGAGGATCATAATACCATTGAAAGATCTGACTAAACTTAAACTCCTGCAAATACTTTTCTGCTTATGGACCTGCATCTCTACTGTTACAAATAAAAGTGCCAACCTGATTCTTAATCTTAAATTGTGTCTTCTTTTTGGCTGCCAATAAATTGATTCCATTAGAATTAAGGATCTACCTGATATACTCAAGGGAAAATAACCTCATTGGGATCTATTTGGGTAGCTTATATGGAAGAAGATTAGATCCACATACCCTAATCTCTGTATGATTTTGATACAAGTACCAATATCCTTTCCTACTATGCTCTGAAAATTGCGGGACCTTTTAAATTTCCTCACTAATTCTTGGTTGAGTGTTTTTATTCAACATATTGACCATTGGATGAATGAAAGAATCAATGAATTCTGTATATGTGGACTGTGTGGAGTCTTTTATGATTAATGGAGTCCAAAATATAACTGACTGTGGGTTACCTTCAACATCAAGCTTTTGAAGGTTGATGGAAAATTTCTCAGACTAAAAGTACAGAAACATGTGGAATAAAACTGAGGAATACTTGAAGACACCTTCTTCAGGCATTTTGACCGACTGTTCATGAATATTATCAGCAAGGTATTGGGAAAAATTGAAAATGGTAGCATGAGGCTGAACAAGTGTGAAAGTAGACAAGAAACCCAAGATTGAAGCATCAACATGCTCATCAGTAAAATAACCCAAAATGCAGGACATCATTGTGATGATGTGTCTGGTTCTCTCAGAAAATATTTTAGATGGGTAAGGAGGATTTGTCTTGGGAGTTTCTGCTGATGAAGGCACGAAAGTTTGGAATATCTGGAACCTCTTGGGGAATTCCATATTCATATATAACTGGGTAAGGTTTTCAATGGATAAAGGGGTTTCATCAGGTCTAGGTTGGATCTGTAGTATTTGGTTGATTGACTCAGCTGTAATAGTGAAAATAATTTCTTTTCCAAGGGTAATTAGAGCTCTCTAGTTAGGGAAATAGAAATATTGATAGAATCTAATCACTTTCGGGCAATGGAAAGTCTATGGGACTACATACTTTGGCAAATTAGATTCCCAAATGAAAACCTCATATGCTTGGCTCCAGCAGTGGAGCTCAAGAAGATTAAAATCAGTGACTATGTCATTAATTTTAAAGTCTCTATATGCTAAAGGAGTGTGTTCCACATCTACAACTAGAAGTTACAGGGGATTTACAGTTACAATGCTTTTGGAAGCCATTGTTTTTTTAATTTTACTTAATTGATTAATCTTTTGAATCTAGAAATAGATTCAGGCCTTTAGGAGCACCTCAGAAAGATAATTACAATTTGCAGAGTGATTTTGGATGAAACAGGGGCTTATCTTCTGGTCTACAATGGTTCAATCGATCCAATATTCAATCTCTGTGATTAAAAAAAATATCAGGCTTTGGGAATTCTTGTGAAAGGATAAGTAGGTTCTACATAAAAAACTTAGGAATCACAGGGCTTTCTTCAGGTATGCAGAGGCTCCTAAATGATTCAATTACTTATTACTTTATCTTTATATTAAGTACAAGTCTTTGATTTGAAGAATACTTGGATAAAATGAATATTTTAAAGTTTGCAGAGGGTTTTTGAGGCAACGAAGGTTCTTTGAGGCTTCAGAGGTCTTTATACTGCTTCGAATCAGGTTCTACACTGGCTGTATTAGAAAATGGTGCTGATTTCTGGTAAAATCGGCTTGAAATATGGTCAACAACAATTCTTTATGTCGGCAATGGCTCTGTATGCGGAAATTGTAACAAAAATAACGGTAAAAGACACAAAAGGGTGGTCTTATGTGAGTTTTTTAACCAACAATGATTAACATTGAATGCGCGAGGTTAATTCAAATGGGAGTGGTTTTCACAATGGGCCATAGTACAACTAAATGGTTTTCGCATGAGCTAAAGTGGTCAGGCAGTATAATTCCTGAGCATGCGACATAATCAAATCATGACACATTGTAGGGAGTGAGACTCTGAAAACCACACATTTCGCAAGGTCTTGAGTTTTTTAAAGATCGAACTATCGGATATGTCAAAAGGCTCATCGGTCATTAGATCTAATCGGTATAGATCTGACGGTTGGGCGAATGCGATGGATTTTTCTGGAATTAGATAGGTGGGACCTAGGTTTAAATTCAATGCGGGTTATGTGTAATATATGGATTGGTTTGATATTATAAGAGGTCTAGGTTTATAATAGGTGGGGAAATAATAAGTGGGCCCAAAATAATTCAAACGTGGGGGAATTAAACTATAGTTTATAAAGAAAATAAGGGGTTTGAGGATTGTATATATGAGGGAATTAATTTTAAATACGGAATAAATGTATATAATGGGAATTAATAAATAAAGTTGGTTAAATGATTAAAATGAATGAGGGTGGTTAAATATACTAAGTTTAACATAAAACTGATATCGAGGAGGAATTTCTTCAATGTGGGACCCGATATATCACCTTTTTAAAGAAATACTTAGGATAAAGGTATTTTTGGGTATTTTTGAATAAAAATGGAAGTTGATAAAGGGTTTTTTACTTTTCCAAAGGAAAATTTGCATTTTCACTTAGGAAAAGGGGTTTTGTAAGGGTAAAAAGAGTGAGGTAGGGGAAAATGGTTAAAATGGAGGGAAAATGGTATTTTCCAAGGGGGTTGATTTTGAAGGGAAATTAGTAAATATGAAATGATCAATTTCTGCTATCCATGCCTTGTGAAAACTGCTTCTGCCTACCCATCATCTATCCTAACATTTTTTCTTCATTTCTTTGGGTGCATTTGAGCTTGTAGACCATTATTCAATTTTCTTTTAACATCAAGCTATCTAATTCTAACCTTATTACTTCCAAGGGTTCATATTAAACTGTTGAGATTATTATTTATTCTCTACCTAACTACGGATCTGCCAAGATTAAACTGTTTGGCTAGATATTTATTCTCTATCTATCAACATGAAATTTAAAGCATGAAAGGTCAAGATTAAGCATTTTGACCTTCATGGTTAATATTATTTTTTGACAAGTTTGCACCGCAATCTTATTTTGAAAAGTAAAGTAAAAACTAGTGGCATTTGAATTTTCATCACTTTCATGATCTATTTTATCTCTTTTTTGTTGGGGTTCATTTTTTACATTCTTTTTATCTTTTTTGTTTAGGTCCTTTGATTTTTATTTTAAGGACTTTTACCCTCTTTATTTTTATTTTAATATGGAAAAATAATTTGTAGAAAAGAAATTATGTACATATTACAAGACTAATCAAATTCAATTCAAAATTATGAATCCTATTATTATGGGACCATTTAACAAAAACTACGACAACTCGAGGCATTGGAAGAAATCATCAACAATCAGCAATCAAGCAGTGACAAGACCTGGTCTTGGTTACAAAGAAAAATCTGAAAAGGAGCCAAGTCCTTCTATGAAAACAAAAGAAGATGGATATGAAAAATCTAACAAGCAGGTAGACCTTCCAACCAACTCAAGATATTAGGACTCACAGGAAGAACCATGGAAGACAATTCCTTAAAGAAGATTTCCTCCCAGGTATCAACCTATATTCTATGGTCATTGTTATTCATGTGGAAGGTTTGTGACATAGAGCTATAGAATGTCGCACATACGTTTGGGATAAATATAGTTTCGGGATATCTTTTAGAAATGGATATTCCGGAACTCAACATAATATTAACAAATTTGATCATTTGAGAGATGATGTCGAATGCTACAAATGTAAAAAATTTAGACACTTGGCTAAAGATTGCAGACTTGGAAGTTCCTCAAAGGAATTCTCGCAAAATCAGAATGAACAAATATGGAAAAAGAAGACTGAAAAATGTGTTATCGCACTCAAGGCTCAAAGAAACAGAAACGTTTGGTATGTTGATAGTGATTGCTCAACTCATATGACTAGAGATAGGAATAAGTTCATATCCTTGAAGGAAAAGAAGGATGGAACAATGTCTTTTGGAAGTGACGAGTCTTCAAACATCATAGGAGTAGGTATAGTCATACTTGGAAGCAAGAATGCATTAGCAAAAGATGCATTGTTGGTTGAAAATATGAATCAAAATCTGCTCAGTGTTGGACGAATGCACAATCAAGGACACATGATGTTATTTAACTCTACGAAACGTGAAATCAAGAAAGGAAAGTTCAATAAAATTGTGGCTACAACAAGCAGAGCACCAAATGACATATATATTTTGGATGAGACACCTAAAGGGTGCTTTTTTGGCGAAATAAGACGAAAGTTGGTTATGGCACAAAGGAATGGGACATATAAATTTTGACAATTTGGTCAGGATCAACAAGAAAGAAGCAGTAAGAGAAATGCCTAAAATTTCAAAACCCACCAATACGATATGTGAATCTTGTCAGCATGAGAAGCAAACAAAAGTTGAGTTCAAAAAAAACGAACACTTTGCATCACGTCCATTGGAATTAGTACATACTGATCTATGTGGTCCTATGAGAACAAAAGTTTTACATGGAGAATTATATTTTATGCTAATGATAGATGATTACACCAGAATGACAACCATCAACTTCTTAAAGAAAAAAAATTGAGGCATTTGAATGTTTTAGAATCTACAAGGAATTGGTCAAAAATGAAACTAATTTGAAGCTCAAATGTCTGAGATCAGATAATAGAAGAGAATTCACTTCCAAGGTATTTCAGCAATACTGTGATGAAAATGAAATAAAAAGGCAATTCTCAATGGCCAAAACACCACAGCAAAATGGAGTTGTTGAAATAAAAAACAGAATTGTACAGGAAATGGCCAGAACAATGTTAAATGACTCAAAATTAAATGATAAATTATGGGTTCAAGCAATCGATACATTTGTATTCATTATAAAAAGATGTTTTCTAAGGAACAATTGTAACATGACTCCATACGAATTATGGAAAGGAAGACCGACTAACGTCAAATACTTCAAAATATTTGGAAGAAAATGCTACATCAAAAGAGAAGATAAAAAATTGGGCAAGTTCGATTCCTGCGTCGATGAAGGTATTTTTGTTGGTTATTCACATAAAAGGAAGGGTTATATATGCTACAATATGAGGCAAAAACAAATAGTGGAAAGCAAATCTGAGGGATAACAACTCCCACATTGTTCTGGCCATTTCCTGTACAATTCTGTGATAACACTAGTGCCATAAGTATCTCCAAGAATCATGTGATGCATTCCAAAACAAAGCACATTCCAATCAAATATCATTTCATTAGAGAGCAGGTCACCGAAAATAATACCAAGCTTGAATATGTTGGCACAAAGGAACAAATTGCTGACATCTTTACCAAACCATTACCTCGTGAAGCATTTGAGTATCTTCGCCTAAATCTTGGGATTCTCCCAAGTTTTCATTAGACTATTTCTCTTATCTAACTAAGTAAAAAAAAGGGAGGGAGGGAGGGGGCGGGAGGGGGGGAGTTGAGGTGTGTACAAGTCCGCATGATGACGTTTGTCAGGGTGAGTTATCCTTTTCCATTGATGACAAAGGCAAAGATAATGATGTAGGAAGAGGTGTAATGATCACAGAGGGATTACTTGTATTGCCATCAATGCCAAAGGGGGATATTTTTTATCAGTGGTTGCCATTAATGTCAACCCAAGCAGGACCAGGGGCTACCCTGATCTTGCATATTAATTTTTACTTTACAACTTAATCTATTCCAAGTCAAGGATATATTTGATGGTTTTTACTTATCGAGATGTTTCTGTTGATATATGGCATGCCATGTAATTCTTCATGGTTTGAGAGATATTCGTATTTGAAGTTAATAACCCAAGTTAGTGGGCTAAAACCCCGTGGGGTTGTGGCATGACACTAATCTTTGGTTGTGGTCATTTAATTGTCAATAATTAATACTTTTAAAATCTCCTAAAATCCCTCCAACTTTCATTTGTTGAATACCCTCTCAACCTAAGCATTTATATAAATTGTGACCCTCATATCCTCCTCATGTAAGGATTTCACTACTTATAACAGGTCATTGTGACATTGTCTATATAAATTTGTTTATGCAAAGCTTCAGATGTTGAAACTAAAAACACATTTGGTTGAAATCCTGATGAAGCTCATCTACGAATTTTAGATATTGGTTCGCTATATTTTCGGAGATATGGTCTGAGGAAGTTATGATTTTTTGCAGGCTCCCAAATTTCATGTCAAACATGTGACCTTGGGAAAATCGTCATAACTTTCTCTTTGAGCATTGGATTCAAATTTTGTAAAAAGAGAAAGAAACAATATGGGTTGTAGTTTGTTTTGTATCGTTTTTAGGACCAAAGGTTGAAACAATGACACGTGGCACTTCGTACAAGTTATCTCTACTAAAAAAGTCTATAATCAGGTCATCATAGGATATTGGGCATAACTATTTCTTGAATAATCCAATGTTGATTAGACCTATGGGGTTGGAAAGAGGACTCAGAGGGCTACCATAGGACGAAATTTAATACCTTGGAGATATGAAATTACACAGATACATCATATTCAATATTGAGCTTCTAGAAGGCAAGAAAAAATATGCATTCAAGGATCACTGCAGTAAGGACAACACATCAAGAATCGAGGGTAAGTCTTCTACAACAAGGTATGTATGATTCGTGTTTGAATTTTAATTTGAATATCACCTCTGACATGTGTTTTTGCAAGACAATGTAAGTATTTTGTATGTATGTTTGATTGGGCTTTGTTCATAAATGTTGAACGTATTTACATTTGAATTTTGAATATTTCTCTGACATATAGTTTGCAGGACATTGTAACTATTTTTCTTGTATATTGGTTTGGGTCTTGCATGTGCAAGAATGAGGACACAATAGGATAACTCAGACACATACTAGAAGGACAATACAATGCCAAAGTACCATTACTTGAAGCAATCACAACAATAACTCAACATATGCTAGTGTTCAAAGAAGCAGTGTCAAGTCAAGTATCAGGTTGTGTCAAAAGTCAGTGTTGTAAAAATCATCAATGTAAAATTGTAAAAGAGTCAGTATTGTAAAAGAGTCAATCTGCCTAGAGTTGGAGAGGCATTGTTGGGAGGTATAAGTGTCATTGTTGGATAATGTTATGGTTGGGTCGCAAGTCATAGTGTGATTGGGTGATTGTCTTAGTTCAAGAAAATCATTGTGAATCATATTTTATCGTGGATCATTGTCCCTGGTATGGGAGTCCATACTCTTGTTTTATTTCTGATCATTATAGGGTGGTAGGGTGGTGCTAGGTTGGTGCATGACGTCACCTACTAGTTGGAGCCTGTGAACACTTCAAGGTGGTAGGTTGGTCTAGGATGTCGAGGCATCCATTTAGTTGACTACCAAAGAAACTAGGGAATTGGGGCGTCCTTCCAATGGGAGCGGGAGAAAAATTATTTTCTAGAATTTGAAGAAGTTGTACCTTTTATTTCACTTGGGGCTGAAGATTGAATAATTTATTAGAAAAGTCTTCGGTGGTTTTTGACCCATAGGGGGTTTTCCACCTAAAATTCGTGTGCCTATTGTATCCTATTGTTTAATGTTGTTACTGGATGAACATCAAGAATAATTGAAGATTAACTAATGCTTTGAAAAGATTTAAAAATTGCTAATTGTAAGAACTGATTCACCCCCCTCTCAGTATTTCCAACAATTTAGAGATAGGTTGAATCCATATTAAGAGATATTCCAGTTTATTGCAAAATTATCTCTAAACGCTTCCTTTAAATTTTGCATACCCATCGCTGACAATGACCTTTAGGAAAACATGTAATTTATAGATTTTCTTATAGAAAACATCGACAACCTGTTTTGTTGAATATGTCTTTCTTACTAACATAAAATGTGCTATTTAGTTAACCTATCCACCATGACAAAAATATTATCCTTTCCATCAGACATAGGTAATCCTTTGATGAATTCCATTGAAATATATTCCCATTTTTTGTTAGGAATGTGTAAGAGGTGAAGTAACGCAAACAGTATAATATATATATATATATATATATATATATATATTGACATGTATTACATTCAACAAAAAATGATATATTTTCTCATCCCCTTCCAATAAAACCTGTGTAGATCCATGTTAAGCACAAATCTAGCATGAGCTAAGAGGGATCAAATTTCTTGAGGTGAAAACCTCTTTTAAAGTGAAAAATACAGTGTGTAGTTTTTTATTGTCTAAATTGTATTTTTGAATTCTATATAGAGTATATAAATTAAACTTGTAAGTCCCAAAAAAACATATACCTAAAGGACCAAACTGTAAAATGTTGAAAATGCAGCAAGATGATGGAGCTTAGTGAAATGAATTCGCCTTCACTAAGTGGGCCCGCAGGCGAATTCTGGCGCAAAGTCTATTTTTAGACTATGTCTATTTTTAGACATATGGAGCATGGTTCGGGGATTCCAGTTTGAGATTCTTGGAGCATTGGTCATGCTGGTAAAAATAGATGAGACTCTATTTTTTAGGTCGAAGAGGTCGAAGTCTATTTTTAGACTGCCTCTCCTAAAAATAGGGAAGTCAAATATTATTTACCCTTAATAATATTTGGACTCTAAACAACAGCTTACTCTCTTGGAGCACTTCAGTTCGAGCTACAGAAGTGGCTCATGCATCTGACAGAGGAATTACACTATTCCCAAGGGTTTGATGGCATCATGCATGGTTGACTTCAGTTAGGACTTCAGTGGCAGAAGTTTGGTGGAGTTAATGAGATAGATAGTGGAGTTGTGTTCTGTTTATTTTAGTTGAACTAGTTGAGATTAGTTTAACTAGCTAATCAATTAGTTATGAGTGGAGTGAACTAAATATTATTTAATTCATTAATTAGTAACTCATTATTCAACTCAAGAACACATCAGTTCACTACAGTGCATGATCAGTTCAGTGGAGACCAGTGAAAGAGGTAGATGAAAGGGTGGAGTTAGCTATCAGTGGCGACATCAGTTGTGCATGAGATTTGCACCACACTTGGAGGAATTTCCCATGATGATTGCGCTCTCAAGCCAAGGAGATTCGAACCTTGGATCTCTATATAGACAGGCCTGGATTGCGCAATAGAGGCAAGGCAATTGGCGGTGAGTTTTGAACCAGTAACCTGTTCAAAACTGAGCTAGATTGTGTGTAACTTCATGAGAAAGTACCGAGTACTTGTGAGGAGTATTGTACTGAGTTTGTTACATGATTTCTCCATTATAATATACACAATAGCTGCGGGGTTTTCAGCTATAAGCTTTCCCCATACATACCGTGTTAATGTGTATGATGATTTGATGTGTTATCGCTTGATTTTATTTCCGCATGTTTGATGATCTGAGTGGAAGAGATTATGTGTTGCATATAAATTCGAATTGTATGTGATCAGGATAGTCTCGGTGAATAATTGATCATTATTCAGCAAATTTCTACATAAAATAATAATACCACTTCAAAAGTTTTAACCATAAAAACTTATTTTCTATATAAAGATACATATGAAGCTTGAATTAGTTAACATACATCTTCAAATAGTTTATTTAAATATTGTGTAGGTTTAAACATCTTACAATTTTTTAAACTTGTAATTACTTTACATGAAATTGTATTACAAACAACTAACTAAACATGTCTAGCATATTCATTTTTGTATTTTTATTATAGCCTCGACATTGCTTTTCTTTTAGAGAATATTTTACTTTTACTTTAAGAGAGACACATGTCAAATCCACATCTAGCACAAACATAATTACACATTGCCCTCATACTGGGTTGTAGAATGAGCCTCTTGGCTCAATGATTGTTGTGCATTACAGTAGGTTTTAAAGAAACCTATGTGTCTTGATGTTGGAGAACTATACAACTTCTTTAAGACTTTATTTTAAACCTTGAAAATGGAATTAAATAAATTATGCTCTTGTACCATGAAATGTAATTTATCCTCTCAAATTTTGGGTTTTGGTCCAAATTTTTTATTATGGAAAATGATTCAAGATCCTTGGCATATTCAACTTTGATTTCATCTAACCAATCAGGAATCACCCTTGTTTTCGTACGTTTTATTACTTCATCATTTCTTCGTGATAGTGTATCAACAAGTACATTTTCCATCCCCTTGTGTAATATCTTCATAGAAAAGATAAAAGGACTCTCCATCCATTTTTGTTGTCTGGTGGACAATGTATTTTATTGTAATAGATATTTAAGATTGTTATGAGTTGTACATGAACTTACTTCCTAAGAGGTATTGTTGCCACTTGGTTAATGCATGGATAATGTCGAACATCTCTTTATCACACGTAGATTTTAAGCTTTCCCTTTCGTTGAGCTTCCTACTCTCAAAGGTTATTGGATGGTCATTTTGTATTAACGTTGCACCTATTCCAAAACCTAAAGCATCACATTCTACTATGAAGGGTTTTGTAAAATCCAATGTTGCTAACACAATTGTGGATAAAATAACCTTTTTCAACATCTCAAAACATTATTTTGTCTTGTTATTGAAAATATTTTTTCTTGAATAAGTTCGATAGTGATGTTGTTAATTGAGCATAGTTCTTGTTGAATCTTCAATAATATCATGTTAATCTTAGGAACCCTCTTAGTTTTATATGTTATTTGGTTTTGGCTACTCCATGATTGCTTTGATTTTATTAGGCTCCACCTTAACTCATTCCTTGGATATGACATGGTCAAGATATTTTACTTCTTCCTTACCAATGGTACATTTTTATCATTTTACATAGAATTGATTTTCCTCTAGGAGAGAGAGTACTTTCTCCAAATGTGTAAGATATTCCTTCCATGTCTAACTATAGATAATAATATCATCAAAAGAAAATAATATAAACTTCCTTACGCAAAGTTTAAAAAGTTCATTCATGGGTGCTAGGTGGAGACACTATGGGCTCTAGGTTCCCATGTGAATATGCATATGACTGGAGTTGATATCCCTTTATCACTTGTGAAAATTCAATTACCCTGAATCCTATTGCAGCGACTGATGTTAATTCTTCTAATTGTTAATTTAATCAAAAATTTACTTGCAGTTTCTTGCGACAAATATTGAATCAAATACACTACAACCTTCACAAATAAAATATTGCGGAAGAAATAAAAAAGCTAAAAGAAATAGATGCACACATAAAAAATACACCATTATTTTTGGACCAATGTCACTAAGAACCAACCTCGGGAAAACCGGTGCAACAACTGAGGGTTTTATTATTATGCAGCAGTGAAAGCTGAGAACAAACTATGGATGCCCAAACTAGCAATCCAAACAGAGATAAAATAGAAAAAATAACTAGTGAGCAAAATTCCTCACTCCACAGGCTATCTGACACCGACCTCAGCTCGAATTTGAGCTGCTCCCAACTGCCTATATGCAGTCATTACATCACTCTACGCAGTCACTAGATCTCTACAGCTTGAAATTGCTTCACATCTCACTGTCTTGTCAGCTTCTGTTTGTGAAATTGATTCTCTCAGCCTCTAGAACCTCTCTCTAGCTTATGGATCTGAGCCTCAAATTCTCCCCAGTAAAACAAAATTTTCCTCTATAGGGCTCTACGATGCCTCTGTGCTGCCTCACTGTGGCACTCTCTGCCTCTACAAATGTACTCGACAGATCTAGAAATCTTCCTCTGACTTCACTATCTCTTCCCCTCTCTCACTGCTTCGATTTCACTGAATCACTTTCGAGAACACACAACTACTACTCTGTAAATCAATTTCCCTGCAAAATTGAATTCTTAACTGATTTGGTGTATCTTCTCCAAGCCACGTCGACTTCTTGTTATAATCCTCCATCGAGACTTCAACGACCATGATTAAATCTTAATCGATGGCTAGGATTAACTATAAATTCGATCCATGTACTTTTCTAGAACATTATCACCATGAATTAATTAATTCTGATTAAGTATTGAGGGATTTCACAGTGCATTATATTAGATATCAATTTTTGGGATTCAACTGCGTTAAGTAATTCATTCATCTATGACCATTTCCATGAGAGGTATCCGTAACTCATTAATTTCTCATGATTTTTGAATAGTACACTTAGCACTCATTACATTGGGTGATGCTCACAGGGGTGAAGATGTGGGATTGAAACTAGTGAAATGAATCACATAGTGTCAACCAACACTTTCGGGGCTTGCACCTGGTAACCAGGACTTCTTAGGAGGTCACCCATCCTAAATCACATCTAGCTCAAGCACGCTTAACTATGGAGTTTTCCCCACAATCAAACCCACTTAGCTTGCAACCCCATTTGCAAAACCTTAGCAAGTATTGTACCTCATGAACCATTCAAGTAGAGATCCCTTTACTCTTTGTATTTAAGTATTGAGGGGTTTTCACAGTGCATTATATTAGATATCATTTTTTGGGATTCAACTGCATTAAGTAATTTATTTATCTACAACCATTTCCATGAGAGGTAGTCGTAACTGACTAATTTCTCATGGTTTTTGAATAGTCCACTTAGCACTTATTGCATCGGGTGATGCTCACAGGGGTGAAGAAGTGGGATTGAAACTAGTGAAATGAATCACATAGCGTCAAATAATGAGAAATTAGTCAGTTACGACTACCTCTCATGGAAATGGTCATAGATGAATTATTTAATTAAATCAGTTGAATCCCAAAAACAGATATCTAATTCTTATTAATTAATCATATTTCCTAATTTTAGACTTTGGAAACATTAAAAAATGACTAATAAATATAATTAAGTTGTCTCTAGTTGGAATTTCCATAAATGATTTCAAGGTTTTGGAGAATACATGTATTCTGGAATCTCTACCAAATCTCGTGGTTAAAACACATATGATGCTACAAAAACTAACAACACTTCCCTTCACAGGTTTCAAACATGGCTCGAGGGTGGCTAATTGTAAGAAAGTACAACATTGTAGTTAGCCTATGGTTGGGAGGAGAGTTGAATTCCCTCTCCCAGTTTCTAGTCATCTAACTCTTAAGATAAGTGACCATATGCAAGCCATATTTGTGTATGTTATGTGAATATTTCTCATATTGTTTTGTTTTTTTTGTGAGTTAGAGGAATCGGCAACGACTGACAGTTTTTACATGGGAGACCCATGGTCAAACCCGGCTACCACTATAACCTCTCAGGACCGCCCAGCCTGCAAGGACGGTACCCATTTTAGATGAGGTTTGAACTCGTGACGTGCACAACAGCACGAATGACTTAACAATCATCCGCTGGCCACTAGACCATGCCCCAACGGGCAATATTTCTCATATTGTTGAAATGTATTGGTTGAATGATTTTCTAGGAGAAAATGTCCATCTCTATGTGTTATAAGTCAACGTATTATGGGTTACCTATCTTATTCTTGAGGTCAAGTTAAGCCCATAGTGTGAAATGTTGTTGCATAGATTAAATTACTTACATTCACGACTGCGACATGTATGTATGATCTATTTACTTAAAAAAGTGTGTGGCCATGTAATAATATGCTTAATGGTTAATATGCCAGTCGGTTGCATGTTGAGTAATTATTCTTATAATTTTGATTGACTACCTAGTCGATCTGTGTAAAGGCCGAAAATTCCAGTAAGTTAATGTTGGGGGGGGTTTGTTTAAAGAATTCCCCGTTGGACTTTCTTGATGGGAAATTACCTGACCTAGGTGTCGACAATGGAGGCGAAATCATGATGCCTTAGAATGAAAAAAAACTTCATTGTTACACCACTACAACGCAGAAGGGAAAGAGGTAAGCTGAGAAGGAAAGAACCTCATGCCTTAATCATAGAAGAAAACGGGTTTGGTGCTAAGTCAATAGTCATTCAACAAGAGAGACAACCTTAGAAATTATCTAAGTGTTGGATGACATATTGTGGATAGTTATTCCGTCATGTAAAAGATGAAATCCCCATTCGCATCCTCAAGTGTTGAGAGTAGGTGAGATTTTGTCGTGATTTCAGTAGATAGGATTCACGAGACAATGAGATTACCGTAAAATGTTATAGAAATAATGGTCGTGGTCATTAATGGGGTGCCTTTGATATGTTCCAGCATGAAAGGGGGGGGAGGAGATGCGTGTACATGGAGGCTCGTTGGTTAGGATCCACAACAACCCTGGAAATTTTTATAACGAAGAGATGAAATTTTGCATGCAAAGCCAGGTCCCGATGGGACCCAAGCCAAATCCTAACTAGAAGTGGCTAGTAGAGTGACGTGGAAAGGATGAATACGTGGCACGCAGATAGTGTGACACATTTCAGGCACAAGAGGAATTTTTGGAGGGCCAAGAGGCTTTAATTTGAGAGACACGTGGCATGCTCGAAGGGGGTCACATGGTGGTATGGCATAAAAAAGGCACCACAGTAGTCATGAGGGTTTGAGTTAGGTGCAATGAGAATGGTAAGTTGTGATATATATAGTTGGGGAAACAAAAATTGTTCTCGACTATTAACATAAGATTCGTGTTGTGGGATCTTGTGAGCACGACTCTGTTTTCATTATGGTATGAAGAGGCGAGGCGAGATGAAACAAGACAACCTGCAATTATGTGGCAGACCGCATGGTGATCATGGCTAACATGGCCCTCAAGGAAGTTTCATATGGCAGTATTGCTAACATGGCAGGGTTATGGAGGCCAGAATTTAAATGGCTATAAAATTTGATTCTTTTTCGACGAGTTGAATGTGATGGTTTAGTCCAAAGTTAATTCCACTAGATTTGGAAAGGGAGGAATTTTGTAACCCCATTTCCATAATGAGACCTTGGAAGTTGGGTTAGAACAAAGTAACACCTCCCATTCAGCTTGGAAATTTCAAGGGCGTGGGAGGGAGTTTTACAGAGTGGTATCAAAGAATCCAGGTTCAACACTTGGACTCAATGAGCTTAAGACATAAGAAATTAAGAGCATTAGGTTCAACACGAGACCTCTGGAGATAGGTTGGTAATTTAACATTGTAAGATAATGTGTTATAATCAGTCTTAGAGTATAGTACCCATATTTCTTGATGATTAGGAGATCAAGTCATATGCTCAAAAATGAAAGTGCTCGAAATAGGTCCAAACCTGAGCAACCGGAAAGGTCTCGTTGTTGCGATTCCGGTGTCGTGAATGGTTTGAAAAACCAATGTCATATGAAGAATATATCGCGTTATGTTTGTTTTCCGAAATAGAAAAATTTTGGTGACTGGATACCGAGTCATCTTGTAGGTATAGTCAGCAGAATATTATGGGAATATTCCATTTTCTTATGAGCCAATATGATGGTGCCATGTGGCACATTGTGGGTCGTTGGATGATGATGGTACGAATTTGTTCTGGACTTTTTGATCTATTTATAGATGGGCGAATGATTGAGTGACACGTGGCAAGCCTGCAGGCCGCCACGTGTCCTCACAAGGTTGGTGTAAAATTTTTGTGGAGTCGACTAGGGTCGAACCCGCAACCTCCTGTCAGCACGCAAGACCTCTTACCAATCTGCCTGTGGGGTGTTACTTACCCCTATAGGCCTCCATTCATATTTAAAGTTTGTTAATGTTTGCATTGAGGGCTGGGGGAGGCCAGCCCCGAAGGGCCAGCCCCCCCTCTTACGTGATCGAGCACCAGAACCGTGGCTCTTTGTTAAACCACAACATTAAATAATCGTCGGCGGGTGGTCTAACCTGTTCACATGCGGAAGTAAAAGTTAAATGTGACGGTTTTAAGGGGAAAAACATCGCACTCCAGGTTCCAACACATCTGGTGGGTTGTCTAACCTTTAGCATGAAGAACAATCACATGGCGGGTTCAACATTTATTGCAACGGATAAGGTTTGGGAACCTTAAGTCTCGTTTCCATTGTATGCGGCGGGAATTCTAACCAGTAGCGGAAGTTAGGGCGAGGGTGGAATGTGACCACCCCACCACTCACAGTTAATGCCAAACTTAACCGCCCGACATATTTGGAGTGCACCCCCAAATTTGGGGTTAACCAATAATTTATCTGCAATTAACTGCCAGTCTCCACATTTAGTGGAGCTTTTCTAGCTGTTATTAGGAAAAATGCATTGGGAGGTCAATTTTTGACCAATTTTGGTGAAACAAGAGTCTACCTAGACTAATTTGAGCATTCTGGAGCTATTGATGCAGAGAAAATAGCCATTAGAGGCCTTAAAACATATTTAATTTACAATTTTGAGCATAATGACAAAGAGGGACATGCCAGTGGGAGCTGGACTAGCAGATGTAGCCCAGGAGGGATGAACTGCTTCATCATGCCTACTGTGTAAAACTTATGTGTGAATGTTTTTCTCTATTATGCATTGTTGTTCAGTGTTTTTAAGGCTTATTTAAATGCTTAAAGTTCACTAATTCATCTAATTTTCATGGTTAAAACTCTCATACCTTAAGATAACTTATGGAGACAATTTGTACATGTTTATTTAACTGAAAGGACACTAAGCACAACAAAATAAATACACTCCTTTCAGATCAAATTGGTATCAGAGCTAGAGTTTTATCTCTAGTGTTTTTATGTGCAAGGATTTGTTAACTATTTGTAAGGGTTTCCATGCTTACTAGGCTCAATCTTAAGAGAGGAGAAGGAAAATTGGTGGAAGCAAGAGGTTCTCAAAGTGAGCCACAACAAAGGAGGGAAAGATTTCCACATTCTCAACCACCTATTTCATCTCCAAGAGAAGCATAAGCAACATCAAGCATGCCTCCAGGAGAAGAAGAAACCCATAAAGAGGTGGATCCCAAAGAGGAAGAAATAGTGTTCAAGAAAGCATTCCTTGACATGAATGAAATGGTTAGAGTCCTTTATCAAGAAAGGAATGAAAGACTAGAAGGAGAAGGATCCAAACTTCATAAGGAAGGTCAAGGATCATCAGGTGGTCACAATGATGAAGACAAATCAAAGAAGGGAAATGGATAAAATGGAGGCAGTGGAAAGTCACCATCCTCACCCTCATCATCATCATCCTCTACTTCATCTTCAGTACACCAGTCACAAAAGTCAAAGAAAATTTGTAAAATTCCTTTTCTAAAAAATTTATGTTAAGTTTGAATTGCCAATGTTTAATGGTGAAGTCAATGCATAAAATCTTGATAATTGAATTAGGCAATTGGAGGTTTATTTGAGAATTCAGAACCTTCATGATGATGACACCAAAATCCAACTAGCTTCATTGAGGATGGAAGGTGAAGCTCTTGTTTGGTGGGAAGCCAAGACAAAGGAGGAGATAAAAAAAAAATGGTAAGATTATTCTATCATGGACTGATTTCATTACTGCAATAAAACAAATTTTTTATCCATTAGCTCATATGCAGAAAACCATAATGAACTGGCAAAATTTTAGACAATTGAAAAGACAAAATGTACAAGACTACATCCAAGAATTTAGGAGAAGAGCTCTCTTATTAGGGGTAGATTTGCAAAGTCAAAATTCTCTGCTCAAGTACATAGGGGGGCTTACATAGCTACCTTAGACATACTATCCTCATGTTTAATCCTACAAGCTTAGATGAGGTATGTGTTCAAGTTACACATTTAGAAGCTAGAGGGAAAAATACTTTTGAAGAGGGTAGAAACAAGCCTTTTAAGGGGAAAAACAAAGAGAAGACCTCAAAAGGGAAAGGCAAAAATAATTCATCTGTCAAGAAAGAGGGAGAGAAAGTGGTTTGTAAACATTTTTCAAGAGAAGGCCATGAAGAGAAAAACTGTTGGAAATTACATTCTAAAAAGAGACCCAAATTTAACAATAACAAAGGGAAGCAGAAAACTGCAGCTACAACTCAACATGACTTAGGAGAAGATTCAGGTGATGAAACTAAAATTATAGCCATGAGATTGAAGAACATGAAGGGGAAATAAATTGAAACAAAACCCAATACTAGTACTTCAAATTGTCACATAGAAGCTCCAAATGAAGAAGAGAGAATCGAATTGTTTCATGTGAGGGTCATATCCAAACATGCCAAGATTGATACACTATTTGAAAGTGGTTCACAAGCGAACTTAATCTTTGAAGACTTAAACAAGAAACTTAATCTTGATACCATTCCACATCCAAAACCATATTCACTTGGGTTGATTTGTAAGGATGCAAATTTACAGGTTTCAAGGAAGTGCATATTGCGCTTTGCAATAATTGCACATTTTGTTGACACAGTTGAATTAGATGTGGTTCTGCTTGATACTGTAGGTGTTGTGTTGGGAAATCCTTACTTGTATGACAAGAAATATATCTTCCATCGCCATGAGAACAAATACTATTTGTTCAAAGATGGCAAGGAGTACATTGTTAGAGCACATCGCAAGAAGACAAATATTGCAATGGTAAATGATGGATAGGTAAAAAGGCTGGTGAATTCAAGTAAGAATTTTGTTATTCTAATGATTAAGCCTAAAGCTGATGTTAATCATGAGTCATTTGAAGATTGTCATCCGAAGTTGAAATCAGATTTATATGATGTAGTTGATGCACATCATGAGATGTTTCAGGAGCCAACATGTTTGCCTCCTAAAAGGGAGATTCAACATGAGATTCAGTTTCAACAAGATTGTCCTCTTCCAAACATCGACATGTATCACATCTCAATAATGGAGAATGCTGAAATAAAGAGGAAAATCAAGGACTTGTTGGACAAGGGAATCATAAGGCCAAGAACTTCTCCATGCGGTTCACCTATAGTCCCGATTCCAAAGAAAGATGTGACTTGGCGCATGTGTGTCGATTTTAGATCTTTGAACAAGATAACAGTAAAGAATCGATACCCACTCCCAAGGATAGATGATTTGTTAGATCAGATGAAAGAAGAAAATTATTTCACTAAGTTAAATTTACAAAGTGGATATCATCAAGTAATAATTGCAGAAAGTGACATATGGAAGACTGCATTCAAAACCAAACAAGGACTCTTTGAGTGGTTGGTTATGCCGTTTGGTTTGTGTAATGCACCGACGACTTTCATGCGTGTGATGGATAATGTTTTGCATCCATTTCTTGATGATTTTGTGATTGTGTATTTAGATGATTTACTCATTTTCAGCAAAACAAGATAAGAGCATGTTTTGCATGTAAAGAGGGTACTTGATGTTTTGAAGAAAGAGCAATTATTTCTTAAGATGTCTAAGTGCGAATTTGGAAAAAATTCTTTGGTTTATTTGGGACACATTGTAGGAGGAGGCGCATTGAGAATTGATCCTTCTAAAGTGGAAACCATTGTGAATTGGCCCACTCCCAAATCAGTAACAGAGGTAAGAATTTTTTTAGGCGCAACTTAGTATTGGAGAAAGTTTATTGCTAACGTTTCTGCCATATCAGCTCCTATGCATGCAGTGACAAGTGTGAAGAAAGGCTTCCAATGGGGAGGAAAACAAAAACAAGCTTTTGAAGCTTTAAAAGAAAATACCAGTTCAACTCCAGTTCTTACATTACCGGATTTGAGACAACCATTCGAGATACAGACCGATGCTAGTGATTATGCCATGGGCGTAGTACTTTTGCAGCATGGTAAGCCTATCGCTTTTCATTCTAAAACATTCAAAGGTGATGTAATCAATTATCCAACACATGAAAAAGAGCTGTATGCATTGGTACAAAGTGTCAAGAAATGGAAACACTACTTGATGGGTAAAGAGACGATTATTCATATTGATAACCAACCGCACATTACTTGCAGTCGCAAACAAAATTGCAGCAATCACGCCATTTCAGGTGGATGGGATTTATTCAACAATTTCACTTGGTTATAAGGTACAAGAAAGGTATTTTCAATAAAGTTTCTTATATGCTTTCAAGGCCTATTATAAGTGCTTCTACTTTGCTTAAAAATGATTCTATTGTACATGAGAGTTACATAAAACAGTATGCATCTGATGTTGATTTTAAAGATGTGTATGCTAGTTTGAGTGAAGGGAATCAAGTTGAGGAAAATGATTATCACTTGCATAAAAATTTTATGTTTCATTTGGGTAAGTTGTGTATACCACAAGGAGAGAGACTTAGTGTCATGAGAGAGGCTCATTCGTCTTTTATTGCTAGTCACTTTGGGGTAAGCAAAACAGTGGTGCATCTACAGAGGTATTGTTATTGGTTTCGCATGATAGATAGTGTGTCACATTTTATAAGAGTATGTTCTATGTGTGCAACAAGAAATCCTAGCAATAGGAAACTTGGGTTGTACATGCCACTACCGGTACTATCAAAGCCATGGGAGAGTGTCTCCATGGACTTTGTTGGAGGTCTACCTATGTCAAGAAAACAACATGATTATGTTTATGTAGTTGTTGATAGATTCAATAAAATGTATATACTTATGCCATGTAAGAAAACCATTACTGCTGAACAAACTGTTGAAATTTATTTTCAACATGTATAAGTTCATTTTGGTTTTCCAAATTCTATTGTTAGTGACAGGTATTCCATGTTCGTTGGGAATTTTTGGTCCAATCTTTGGAAGATGATGGACACAAAGTTGAAAAAGAGTACTGCTTTTCATCCACAAACTAATGGCCAAACTGATGTGGTGAACATAACCGTTGTGCATATATTGAGAGGATATTGCAACAAGCATCCCAAGTTGTGGGATGAACAACTGCATTACATTCAACACGCTTACAACCGGGCCAAGCACTCTTCTACAAATACTTCACCTTTTGAAGCTTGCTTTGGGTATCTGCCAAAATCACCATTAGACTTCATCTATGAGAAGGATGTTGCAATTGATGGGCATAGTGATATTGACAAGGCTCGAAAGTTCATTGAGAAAATTCAGATTATTCATTATCAAGTTCTAGAACAGCTTGAGAAGAGTCAAAGCAAGTACAAGGAGAGGCATGACAAACATAGAGTTGATCACAAGTTTCAAGAAGGAGATGAAGTATGGTTGCACATAAGTAAAGAAAGGATGCAAGGAGAAGGTAAAAGTCTCAAGCCTATTCGTTATGGTCCATTTAATATTATTAAAAAAGTTGGTAATAATTCATTTCAACTTGACTTGCCTTCATAAATGCAAATGTATTCCGTTGTCAATGTGGAGAATTTACATTTTTATGAGCCTCCATTGATTGATGATCAAGGGAGTGACATTTATGTTGGGTGTGGAGCTTGATTATCTTGTTTACTTTGTATCACAGCATTGGACCCCTGTATCTTAAAAAGGGGCGGCAACGCTGCCCGAAAATTAATCGCTGCCGTGGGGGGTCCAGGGGGTGGCGGCAATGCTTTTCGGAGCCCCCCCCTGGTGGTGGTTCGGGGGCAGCGCCCCCGAAGCTAAAAACAGATGTAAAATTGCCTTGTAAAAGTATATTAATTTCTAGTCAATCTGGGCCGTTCAATAGGCAAATGATCTGACAGTAGAAGTTATGTTTAAATTCGGGTTTTTTGCCCTAGAAGGCAACCCCCTTGTATATATGAGGGCATTGTATTGCAACTGTGTATTATGTGTGTATTCTCAGAGCGAGAAACAGAGAGGGAGACTGTGAGAGAGAACAGAGGATATTACAGCGGATCTGCTGTAGGTTTTGTCTCTTAATTTTTGCTGGATAATAGAAAGGAAGGACTGGCTGTTCGGGGTGGACGTAGCCCAAACTGGGTGAACCACGTATATCTGTGTCTCTCTGATTTTATGTGTTTTGTGTGCTTGTATTTTCTGCATATTTTATGTGTTGCATTTCTCCATAATATATAATTTTCTAACAATTTAGCCGCCATCAATAGAATATTTATCACCAGAATTTATGGATGAGCTCAAGGAGGATGCCATCCTTGACAACAGGACACACACTTCTAAAAGAGGAAGTGTCGATTATCTTCGGATTAGGCTTAAGGGTAGCAAACCAAGTAAGGCAAGATGGATGGAAGTACAAAATGTGAGGGAGTTGTTCCTTCATCTTCTGAACAGGTGATTAAAGTTTTTTGGGGTCCAAAAGCTTCCCAATGGAGAGGTGTGATCAGGAGATCAAGTCATATGCTCAAAAATGAAAGTGCTCGAAACAAGTCCAAACCTGAGCGACCAGAAAGGTCTCGTCGTTGCGATTCCGGCACCGTGAATGGTTTGAAAAACTGATGTCATATGAGGAAGATATCACATTCTGTTCGTTTTCCCAAACAATGAAATTTTGGTGACTGGATGCCCAGTCAGCTTGCAGGTACAGTCAACAGAATATTTTGGGAATATTCCATTTTATTATGAGCCAATGTGATGGCGCCATGTGGCATATTGTGGGCCATTTGATGTTGATGGTACGAATCTGTTCTGGACCGTTGGATGTGTTTATAGATGGGCGAATGATTAAGTGACACATGGTAAGCCTGCATGCTGCCACGTGTCCTCACAAGGTTGGTGTAAAATTTTTGTGGAGTCAACGGGGGTCAAACCTGCAACCTACTGTCCGCACACAAGACCTCTTACCAATCCACCTGTGGGGTGTTTCTTACCCCTATAGGCCTCCATACATATTTAAAGTTTGTTAAGTTTGCATTGAGGGCTTGGGGAGGCCAACCCTGAAGGGCCAACCCCCCCTCTTACGTGATCGAGCACCAGAACCATGGCTCTTTGTTAAACCACAACATCAAATCTAAACCGTCGACAGGTGGTCTAACCTATTCACATGCGAAAGTAAAAGTTAAATGCGATGGTATTAAGGGGCGGAACATCGCACTCTAGGTTCCAACGCATCTCGTGGGTTGTCTAACCTCCAGCGCATGGCGGGATCAAAATTTGTTGCAACGGATAAGGTTTGGGAACCTTAAGTCCTGGTTCCATCGTATGCGGTGGGAATTATAACCGTTAACAGAAGTCACAGCGGGGGTGGCATGTGACTACCCCGCCACTCATAGTTAATGCCAAAATTAACTACCCGAGTCGGCCGACAGGTTTGGAGCGCGCCCCCAAATTTTGGGTTAACCATTAATTTATCTGCAGTTAACTGCCAGTCTCCACATTTAGTGGAGCTTTTCTAGCTGTTACTAGGAAAAATGCATTGGGAGGTCAATTTTCAACCATTTTTGGTGAAACAAGAGTCTACCTAGACTAATTTGAGAATTTTGGGGCCATTGGTGCAGAGAAAACAACCATTAGAGGCCTACAAACATATGTAATTTACAATTTTGAGCATAATGACAAAGAGGGATGTTAACACTGGAAAATCGTACAGCAGAAGACGACATCAATTAATGTCAAGCCCAAGGATTTACAGGACAGTAATACATTATGGAATCAAGAAGTATTTAAAATATCTAAGGTTTTGAGAAAATCAGATTTGAACTAGTCATAAATGCTAAAATGTGTGATTTTTCCTTCGAGAAGAGCGCCTTCTACGCGCCCTTTTGCTCGATAAGCGCGCATTCCTGGAAATGGAAAAAAGTCACTTTCTGGGACCACAACAAGCAAAGGACAATTACTCCTTATATGAAAGCCGCCTAAGGACAGCCACCAGTGCCTCCTTAGACATTATGTGAGCACGCAAAAGAATATTTGAGCACACAATGGAATCACACCTCTCCCTTGGGTCACCATCCATCATGTAGCAAGGGAGGGAAGGAGGATTTGAAGCTCACCTATATAAACCCACCAAGAGATGAACAAATGGTGATCACAAGGCTATGCTGGCCAAAGTTGCCCCAAGCAACACCAACATTGTGTGTGACCTGGAGCTGGAGCTAAAGAGGACTCGATAGTTGGCCACCCAACATCTTAGTCCACCATAGCAAAGAGAGAGAGAGTTGGACTGCATCACAGGTAGAACTTGGAAGGAAAACATCCTTGCATCGGGACCTAGAGCCATTGCCTAGGAGCCCTTTGGCAAGTGGATAAGATTTCCTTTTATTCCAAAAATTTAATAAGAAGAGGCCATCGAGCCATCATTTGCATTATTACTGTTTGGAACTCTCTATAGATTCTTTTGTGTTTTTAGTTTCAGTTTTTTAACCAGAGCGTACTTCAGCATATTATTTCATTTAAGTTTTATGATTTTGAGCTTCCCCCATATTCAACTTGTTACCAATAGTCTAGAGAGTAGACCACACTCTCTAAGCTCGTGTGATTTTTTACACCCGTGTGTCGAATCCACCACAATAGGATTGGCGACTCCACTGACGTATTTCAAGTTTATGTGGTTGTGCCATCTTTTGTAGGAGACCCTTTGTCTATGCTAGAGTGGAGCTGACAGTCCTCTGACCCATCTTGCAGTCCCTAGACTCACTGAGGTGACAGACTAAAGAAGGCAGCTACGAATATTTTACTTGCAGGACTTTTGCGCACAGTTTTTTCACAGAGAGGCGCATTGCGCGCGTTCAGGAGTGAGCTGCGCGCAGGAAGGCACACCTGTCAAGGGCTCTTGCGCACAAATTGCAGAGAGATTTTTTTTCTCCATATTTTCTGCATTTTTTCTGCTTGTAAATGTGTTGGGAAGCCCCTAATGTATCTGCCAACACCTTTGTTGATACCCCAAAGCTTCTGAGAATTCATTTTTTGCTGCTTTATGTAGGCATTTAGTTAGTTTTCATTTAAGTTGGTTTTTGCAAAAAGTGTTCACATAGTTTAAGTAGGGGGCGAATTAACCATTGATTTCCGAACAATTTATGTTTTTTGCAAATTTTGGTATGCATACTTAACTTAACTAGTCCAAGTAAGTGGCTCATGACCACACATGCATAAGCTAGTGTAGAATTGTTTAGTTTAAACTCAATTTTTGCATTTAGGAAATTGCGGGACTAGGATTGAATCGCCAATTAGAGCAAGTAATCTCTGCTGTATTTTAACTAGTTGATGACCCTAGACAATCATATGAACGCTCTACATTCATGATTCACCATCTCCATTTAGTCACTCACATAGACTAATTAGGAGAATTTGGAAGTGGCCCATTATCCGCAAATGATTTCTATTTGAGCAAGGAACAACGTCACATAGTTTAACTAGGGGAATTTTGTAAAGGATCACCGATATCCATATCTTCAAATTATGAGATTGTTCACCATACGCTCACACACATTCACCCACTAAGAAAAGAAAGCCACCTAAAAATAACTTAAACCAACTCACTAAATCTCCCCACAGGGGCCACAAGAGAATTTATAGATTAAGTTAGGATCAAGGGGGTAGGCATCCAATAAGCCACCTTAATCACACTTCATATTGAAACATAGAATTTGTGTTTTTAGGGAGCTTTAAAATCCACCTATCAGCCCACGGAAAAGAAAACCCGAGCGCGACAAAGACCCGATTCAGAGGGGGTTAGGCTTAGGTACAGTGCGTGCGGTATCAGTTGGGGCTACCTAACCCAGCTAATACTCAATACTATTAGCTGACTACCACGAAGCCCAAGACTCGAACGCTCATGTGGGACAATGGTTATTAGTGGCAAAAACTAGGGCATCCTTTACCCTATAGGTGACTGTGCAGGCAAGCGCCAAACCCTCTACCCTTACCTTGGTTGATTCTCTTCGGCTGACTGGGGGCGTCACCACCTCTTACGGGACGTTGTGCCAGCACTCACAAGAAATCCTCTCAAGGCCCAGTTACTTTTGAGTGTGTGAGGACGTATTAAGTCTTCTAGGATTTTGAGTATCACGCGCAAATAAATAAAACCATTTTTTTCTTGATTGATCACATAGATTAAGTTAAAGGAAAATTCATTTCATTTTCGCTTTTTTTATGTATGTGGCCATAAATTTGTCGTGATCACAGACTCGATCCCCTCAATTTTTTTTTCAAAAAACCTAACCTGGTCGACACTCAAAATGGTTCCAACGGAACCTCGTCGGTCCAGGAATCTTTTAGACCTCCCCCCATTACCGGGAGGGGTTCCAGGTCTTTTGCTATTTAGGCATCAAAGATGGAACGTTGCCCCAGTGGTTGGTTCCTCCTTTCTTGGAGCAACCTTAGTTGGGTACCCTGGTCGGTCTCCCAACACCACACCGCACACCACTCCCCCTTCATCCTCTGGGGGCAAAGGAGTGCATCCCATACGAGAAGCCAGCTAAATTCACAACAGGGTATGTCATAGACTAACCCTCGTTCTAACCAAAACTTCGTGTCTTCACACGTTGCCATGGTGTCAACCTCCTAGTCACCCTTCTTAGTGGCGTTAAATCTACCAGATTTAACCAAGCTCACCAATTACCCCATCGCACACGATCCCAATTGGCCTCCCATGCCCACGAAGCTCCCTTTAGACATACCAAAGTTTGAAGGCAAGCAAGCGGAAGACCCAGGAAATCATATAAGACCTTTCACCTGTGGTGCTCATCTAATAGCATCATTGACGATACTATTTGGTTGACGCTGCTTCAACACACTCTTATAGGAGTGGCCGCGAAATGGTACGTAGAGCAACCCCCTGCTTCACATAGAACCTTTAGCGCCCTCGCTACCACATTCCTCACATACTTTTAGCTACCCCATGACTCAGGAATGGAGTTAATGAATCATTTCAGACAATCCCCCTCTACCCATATTTCAGAACATCTCCATGAGTGGAGACAACGTCGCAGTTTATGCAAATCACAACTCGACGACCGAGTCCTTTTAGATTTATTCTTGAAAACTCTGACAACGGAGATTTCAAAGGATGTGGCGCAACGTAACCCCACATCTGAAGAGGATGCAATCAGTAAAGCCCAACAAATTGAACTGATCTACACACAATCAGGATACATATACAATATCCTACCCAACGCCCCGCGCCTGCAATCTTATCAAGAATTGATAGGCGCGTCTAACTCTGCAGACGGACTTATTGGGTCAATGACCCAAGGGTACCTAGGCAATCGCCAGTCATAATCCCAGTTACACACACGGGTCTACCCAGAACATGTCCCAACCCGGATTTCAAAGTCATTATATGCAGCAAAAAATTTGACTAATAGGGCACCAGCGTATCACCAAGGAGGACCTTATCCTTCAGCTGAGGGGACCCAGTACGTAGGAAGAAAAACTGATGGAATAACTCCCCCCCAATGACCAGGTGCAAACATGGGACAACAATATGCTCAGTCCCAAGCACATAACCCACCTACGCAAAACAATGTACAGGTAAACTTTGTGCAGCCGTCCCAAAATCAACCACACCAGTATGATTAGGATAAATACCCTCCTAATGTGGTTAAAATAAAGGTAAAAAATAAGCCCAAAGGGAACCCTGGATAGGGGGGCAGCAACGAATAGCGCCCACCACGATCCCAGGCTAGAGGTAACTCCAACCAGAATCAGAACCAGGAGGAAAGCAATGCCCAAAAGCAAGGCAAAAGGCCACCTCTACGAACAAACCATTCTTGTTCAATATGTGGTGAGTACGGGCACTATACTCACCACTGTCCTGAACTCCCTGAGCTTAAAAATCTTCAGAGTAACCGAGGACAATGAGGATCTTCCCAGACAACTGCAGTTATGTAAGAACCCTTCCCCCATCAAGGAATGGTCAGCACTTGGCAGTAAAACCCCAACGATTCTAGGAAGAACAACCATGAAATTTACATGGCTGGGAAAGAAATTTTTTTCCAAACTCGGAATCGCAGCTACGACACCCCACCAGACACCAACATGTCAGGGGCTAGTACGAGCTTGCCAACTGCACCTTGAACCATTCCAAATATTCCTTTGGAACCATTGCCAAAAATGGTAAAAGGGCCTAATAGGTGAACAGGTAACTACTCCAAAGTAACCCATAATTACAGCATCGTAGACGATTTAGCTCAGTCACGTACTTCTATGTCCCCTTTGGAGGTACTACAGTCGTGCCCAAAGCAACGGAAAGCCGTACTTTCCGCATAAGACGCCGTCGACCCTGCCGACATGTGCATGATGGCTTTTGACTTAGACAAAGCCACCCCTAGGCTTCCCTCCATGGTCGCCTTCCAGATACCAGTATTGGTACAAAATATCACTATTCACTGATGTGTCATTGATGAGGGTGCATCCACATGCATCATGTCAAAGAATGTATGGCAGAAGTTAGGAGCCCCCGAACTCAAACCTTCTGTCATCACACTCAGAGCATACGACGATCGTCCCTTGACCCCCGTTGGTCTCTTCCAAAATGTACCAGTCTGCTTATCCGGCAAGATGGTCCACATAGACATCGAAGTCTTGGACACTCACTTGGATTACAATATACTCCTTGGACAGAGTTACATGTACGCCATGTCTACCATAGCATCCTCCATTTTCTGCATCATGATGTTCCCCCAAGAGGATCAAATCATCACAGTAGACCATCTAATGCACACTGCAAAGTGTCCCTTGACCAACACAGATATGATTCTACCCTATGTAGATACAGCCACAGATGGTCTTTTATGGTATCAAGAATATGGCCCTGGCCAATTCAAACCGGCATCTATCCTAGGGTCATTCCTAGGAGATCCTCCTATTATCCCTGAGGTATCGCCCGATTCCACAGGGGCCCCGGTATGCATTATGTCCACATCAAGCACTGAGGTTAGCCAGGACACGGACTCAAGCAGTAACGACACTGAGGCATCAACTACTGCAGCCTTCCTAGTCTATGTCGCCTCCCAAACTCCTTTCCTCTACCCACCTCCTGGCTTCACCTCCTAGAAGGTCTTGTCAACACTGGTATTACCCAATATATCATTGGCATTCCCAGTACGGTATCTCATTCCCCCTCCAGGAATGCCAGCTACCAACATTACCGCATTTGGGTTAAAGCTCCCCAGTCCTAAGGAGTCCTAACCTACCCAAGTAGCAGTCGAAAACGCCCTCGCAAGGGAAATTCCCACTACGAAACCGATGAACACGACAAAGAAAATGGCTAAGAAAGGAAAGAAAGTGGTGACCCCCACCATGCAGAGGGAATCATCAGCCTGTGCTATATGTGATGTCACAGGACACCCTACCCACATATGCCCGGAGTTGGACGAATTAAAACCACTCCACGGGTGCGAGGTATGCACCTCAAAATGAGATTCCCATAAAAAGGAACTTGCCACCAAAAGTACAGGCAAACCGCTGCGTACCAATCACGCATGCACCCTTTGTGACACCTATGGGAATTATACCCACCATTTTTCACAAATACCACGGTATAGGGAAGCATTACACATGATCGAGTGATTCTATCAAGAGGATCCCTCCATACAGTCTATCAATGACGAGCCTCATATCATCTTGTACCTACAGGAAGAGAAATGACCACCCGAATGACCCCTACCCTACCACCTCCCCCAGTCGAAAGGTGTGTACTTTGTGATGAACTTAATCATTTCATCATTGACTGCCCAGCCTTGGAAATGTTCCAATGATGGTACCCAGTCCATGTAGTATACCGCGATAACATGGATATTCAATATTCATGCCATATATGCAGGGACAACCACCCTGTATGCATTTCCACTACATACCAAGATTCCGCACAGCTTTAGACTTTATGCAATCAACCATCGTCCACCTCTCCCAAGAAGATGGTGTGGACTGGGATTCCATGAACAGTTCGAGGACCCAAGAGGATGTGACGAATATATCCACCCCGTCATGGCCGTCCGAAAGACAGCCAATTAGGGAAATCCATCCCCTGCCAAACGCCGACGACACGACACACCACATACGGTTCATGAAATCATGTGTCGAAACCATGACTCGAGCTATCTTCTCATCTACCATAGGTGTCGAGATATCTGCAGCTACAAGAGTATCTATCCCTACAATAGTACAGACCCTATCTGTCTGCACTCTATCAACGGCGTCTAATTCCACCACATCCACGATGGAATCCTTGTCGTGTTTCTCAACTAGCTTCACCAGGATCACCCCCATTCATTCTCAACCTACGAGGGAAAAATCCCCCTTCGAGACCTTGTTTCATTCAAATGAGGATATCCTAGAAACCATTATGGAGCCTAATTACCCATGGGATGCAATGCATCACTGCTCGTTGTTTCTTCCCAGGAAGGCAGTCAATCCTGACAAGACAATCTAACCAGAGATCTATGCGATCGAATCAAAAGACTTTATGCCATCAGGAAAGGTCGACTGGTTTAAAAACCCCATCCCCACGCTTGATGCATTTGAGGAAGGTAATATGTCGAATATTTCACCTACCATCAAAGTGAACATATCTCAAAATCCGTCAAAAGTCGAAGAAATCTCGCTGGGGGCAGCATGTTCACCAGAAGAAATAGCCTCTTATACCAAATTAGTACAAGAGTATCGAGATATCTTCGCTTGGGACTACTCAGAAATGCCTGGGCTTATTCCTACGATCATAGAGCACCATATTGAAACTTGGCTAGATGTAACCCCAGTCTGCCAAAAACAACGTCAACTACACCCATCGAAGGCAGAAGCAATAAAACAAGAAATCAAAAAGCTTCACAAAGCCGAGTTTATCTACCCCATCGCCTATATATCTTGGGTTTCTAACCCTGTTCCCGTCATGAAAAAATAGGGCACCATACGCATCTGCACCAATTTTCGGGATTTGAAAAAATCTTGTCCTAAAGACAATTATCCCACCCCCTTCATCGACCAAGTTATCGATGCTTGTGCTGGCCACGAGGCTCTATCCTTCATGGATGGGTTCTCTGGATATAATAAAATCCAGTTTCGCCATACAGATCGGTACAAAACTGCGTTCACCACCCCCATTTGGCCTAAAAAATATCGGAGCTACCTTCCAAAGTGCCATGAATTACATATTTCATGACTTGGCACACCTTATCCTCGCCTACTTGGATGACCTTATGGTACGCTCGAAGAAACGCTCCGACCATCTCGAGGATCTACGATTGGTATTCCAATGATGTCGTCAATACAACCTGCGCTTGAACCCTCTTAAGTGCATCTTCTGCATCAATGCAAGAATACTGTTAGGTTTTATTTTGTCCCAACAAAGGATTCAAGTTGAACCTTTAAAAGTTCAAGCCATTAAAGAAGTCCCTCCACCTCGAACCCTCAGGAAACTCCAAAGCCTGCAAGGAAAGGCAAATTTTTTGAGACGCTTTGTCCCAGGTTATGCCACTTGTGCTCAAGGGTTCTTGTGCCTCCTCCTCCAAGACATCTCGTTTAAATGGGATGATCATTCCCAACAAGCATTCGATGTGCTGAAAGAAACATTATCTTCAGCACCACTTATCAGTCCCCCAAACTATAACAAGGATTATATCCTGTATCTATCAGCCTCCGACTCCACGTTGGTCGGAGTATTGGTCCAGGAGGGCCTAGACGGGAGGGAGCACGTAATCTATTACGTCAGTAAAACCCTATCATGCCCCGCATTAAGATATGAGCCCGAAGAAAGAACTGCCCTAGCATTAATCCACGCAGTACAGAAACTTCGCCATTACATAATCTTAAAAAAGACCACAATCATAGCTGATACTAATCCCATCAAATACCTGCTCATGCACCAGCTAATGAACCACAAATACGCCCACTAGATAGTCATTCTCCAAGAATACGACTTATAGTTTCGCTCTCCCAAAATAAAAAAGGCACTTTCCCTAGCAGAGTTCATTACAGACCTCCCAGGAGATTCCAAAGGATCACCAGTAAACAATTCACTACCGGATGAACACCTATTCTTTGTAGCAACCGACGACCCTTGGTATGGGGATATTCTCCTATTCTTGCAAACCCAAAATTTCAAACCTCACCTCACACGAGACGACCGTCGACGCATACGCCAAAAATCCCCTCGATACCTCCTCATAGGAGATGTATTATACAGGAGAGGCATCGATACAATCTTACGGTGATGCCTCACTCACAATCAAGCAGAGCAAGCCCTGAACAACTGCCACGCAGGTGCGTGCGGTGACCATCTATACGGAATGGCTACTGCCCAAAAATTCCTATGAGAAGGGTATTTTTGGCCGTCCCTATTTCACAACTAGATCATGACAGTCAAAATATGCGAGCGGTGCCAGCGCTTCTCCCACAAGGCAAGAGTACCACCCGTCCCTCTACATCTTGTCATCATAGCCGGCCCCTTCTGTAAATGGGGAATTGACTTCATGACTTGTAACCCAGCCTCATCAGGAAACCATAAATACATCATTGTGGCTGTCAATTATTTCACCAAGTGCGCTGAAGCCATGCCCACATATGACAACACAGCAAAAACTGTCGCTCGATTCCTATTCAACCACGTGATAGCCCGATTTGGCGTCCCCAAAGAGTTAGTCTCTGACCACGGAAAGCACTTCAAAAATGAAGTCTTTGAGGAGCTATCTCATCATCTCATATTCACCCATGAATTCGCTTCACCATATTACCCCCATTACAACGGACAGGTAGAGGCCATTAATAAAGTACTCAAAATTATGTTACAGCGCATGGTGAATAACCATAAAACCAACTGGCACCACATGCTCTTCTCCGTCCTATGGGCATACCACACGGCAGTTAAGACTTCCACTGGTTTACTCCCTTCCACTTAGTATATGGGATAAAATCTGTGATCCCCATAGAACACAAGATCCCAAACTTGCATACCGCCATCGAACTCCTTAATGACACCCAGCCTCTAGAACAACGCTTAGTACAACTAGAGCTAGTTGAAAAAAACAAACGACAATCGCTGCAACACAATGAGGACCATAAAAAAAGGGTAAAAGCATCATTCAACTGCCACATCACCCCTCGCTCATTTACCGAGGGAGATCTATTCCTTCGCTACGATGTCTCAAAAGAAGCCTTAGGGCCAAGAAAGTTCGAAACCTTTTGGAAAGGGCCCTATATCATCAAACATTGTCTCCGACAGAGGGCATACATATTGACGGAACCGGACGGGACCTACCTCACTAACCCCGTCAATGGCCTTTACCTCAATAAATTCTACCCATAAGGGCCCCTGTAGCCCTTATCCCCTAGAGTTAGAGTACACAAAAATCCCAATACCAAAATATTTTTGACACAAAAACCTAAACGCGCTCAAAATATCACCATGGATCACCCACTTGAACCCTATTTCAGATTTGCTGATGGAGCATCACGATGGTCTCAAAACTTAGCTACAGCTGCCTGGGTCATCTACTACCCTGACCGATCACCACTGTGTTCAAACGGCATGTGCATCGGATCAACAACCAACAATCAGGCAGAATATGACGCCATTATCGAACTTATGTGTTAGGCCCTGCATCAGGGCATCTGCCATATGCATGTCTACCTAGATTCCCAGTTAGTGGTATCATAATTAAACCAAACATTTGAAACCAGAGACACAAACCTATTTAAAAAATATTTGCGTGCCAGAAGATCAAGCAGACAATTTGATTATATTACATTCTCACATGTATCAAGGAATCAAAACCAAACAGCTGATCGCATAGCTAACAATATCCTAGACTGGAATGCATCACGAATAAAACACCATACATAAAAAACCAAAAACATATATATCCATCAGCATAACACAAAATGCATAAACTGAAATAAATAGAACACCATGTAGAGCCGCAAAAAAGATCTCTCATATATATATCAAAAAATATGTGTATCAGAGTACAAAAATAGTATCACTGGCAAATTGGCTAGCCCAAAAATACAACGGTCGTCAAAAATAAGGGAAGGATCCTCATAATGGGTGCTTTCCCTATGTACAAATCTACTCTAGGGGGGTGCCCCCTCAAGAGGAGCACCTGGGCCCACCACTGCTCCTGGTGCCAACACTGGAGCTGCTGTTGCCACAGCAACAGCTACCCATCGTAGAGTGGGCCGGTACTCCCTCTCACGGGCCATCACCGTTTCTAGCCAAACCTCCTCGAGATCATCCATAAAACCTCGGGCAGGTACCCCATGGGTCAAACAGTCTACTCGACCCCAGAAGTCCTCTAGAGAAGCCACCTGAGCTGTAAGTACTGCGATGCGCGCCTCAGCCACATCTACACAAGCTCTCTCGGCTATTACCTTAGTTGCAGTCGAGTTGCTGCCCTCACCAGAAGGTCCAACACCATCCCTGCCAGGTCCACGGGCACCCCCACTTGGTCCACCTACGAAACCTCCTCCCCGAGCACCCGGCGGTCGTGGTGGAGGATCATGACCCACCAATCGAGCCACCGGGCATCCCACCTTGCCAAAATTTGCACGTGTAACCAAAATAATGTCAGTGTCAATAAAAAACACTCAAGAAAAAAATTGAGTAAATGCATAAATATAGCACATACCTGTGGGACCCCAAACATAACCGAAAGGGAGACCAATATCTGGATCACCCTGAAAGTCCATCCCTGCATACGGGTATGGAAAAAACATCTATGGATTGGCCTCAAACCAGGCCTCCGTCATATTGTTCCAATAACGACCCACCATGCCACCACCGTCGTGTGGCATCACCAAAGCCCACCTCTTCATGCGTGGCTCCCGCGGCCCCCCAATAGGCACAGCCACCATGGGCCTCAGCAGCACGACCCTCTCGTACATAATGCTGCATAAGATTCTAGTGTACGCAAATGATTTGGATCCACGTTGGACCCTGTTCAGTTGCGACACCATACCATCAAAGCAGAAGCGGGAAAAATGGAAAAAATGCTCGTTCCTCAAACAACGTAAAACTCCCACCTATGGGCCCGATGCCCAATGAGGTGCAAACGACCCCGCCAGTCGCACAATAATGGCCAAAGCACACCGCTCAGCCAGATCTGTCACTGATGCTATATTGATGCACCCTCAGTAAGAGGTGCACCACCGCAATGCCTCCTCCGGAACCTATCCATGTTCACTCGTCCAACAGGAAGTGGATACCTCAGTGCCTCGCCCTGAGGCAGTAATCCAATCATAAAGTAGATATCCGTCTCTGGATAGATAATCAAGCTCATCCCCCTCAGGACAAACATGTTGCGTCTCCTGCACCAATGCTATATGATATAACGTAACAATCGGTCCTATGACCGAAGGAACTCGTTTTCAGCAAATTTCAGGAGGCCCCATGTGGCCAATTGACGACGCGCCCCAGCATCAGCAGCCAGGGCGGTTCGGATCTTGGGCCAATCTCATTCTCTCTACACCAACCTGCCAAGCAACAGGAACCCATCAATTCAGAGGAGAAACATTAAAAGGGACAACAAAAAACCAAAATTTTTACAAGAATCCTGCCGTTGCACGCCTGTTTCGTTCACAGGCGCGCCCTTGCATGCAAAAATGAAGGAACAATGCACCTTCGCGTGGATGTAACTCAAAAACAGGTGCAAAGGGGGGCGCCTCTTTGCCCAGATCGCTCGCGCAATCCAGGACAAAAATCCCCTTTGAGGCTGTACAAACCCAATTTGTACAGCCCCTGGCATCACCAAATTGAAAAAATTGAAATGTAGGATGTCATGGAAGTTACCTTGGCATAATATCGCTAATCCTCGGTACACAGGCTGACCGCAATGGCAAGAAAGGCTCTGCTATCACCTCTGATCTCCCAAAACTCAGCAAGTACAAATGAATATGATTAGGGCCATAATCCCATATTTATCGCCCTTTTCCAGAACTTCGAAGGTCCATAACAGGAGATCATAAGGTCTGTTCTGCAAACCGTAAGTTGCACCATCATTAGTATACCATGACGAACGAAAGCGATATCCCACATTCGCTTTCCAAAGAAATATTTTTTCAAGTGCCGGTAGGTATGCACCCTCTCATCTTCCTTTCTAAAATTCATGTTTTTCAATAATATTGGATGAAAAGAAGATGCTTTCACTTGAGATAGTTGTTTTTTGCAGGAAGAACCCGCAAACCATTCACAGCAACACCCACTGAAAGTTCTGGAGCAGGTGTCATTCTACCCTTAGCATGGTAGAGTCCCATTAAACTTTGCATATCCTGACGTCATTTCTCTATTAGAAATAAACCATAGGGTCCTCATACCCGACCACGTTTATCATCACCTCACCCTGAATATGATAAATGTCTACGATGGTCGGTAGAGCCCCCTCCCCTCCATGGCGATCATTATCCAAAGTAGACCATACATCACCCCACAAGTGATGCCATGGCCATATCATTTTAGTCTGAGAAGCACCTCATGCCCATCCACATATCATGCATAAGGTCAAGTTCACCATTTAAACTCAACCCCCTTCCCGGACAATCGAGTTGTACAAGAATAATGAAATCGCACCTCCGTGCACCGCATTTGGCCCGCCATACCTCCATCAACATAAACCCATCTGCGACATCTTCCGCTTCATCAACCCCGCACAAGAGACCAACCAATGGGACCCCTACCCCCAGCAAAACACCATCCTCACACCTGCAGTGAGCGACCCTCTTTCATGTTTTGGGGTACCTGTCTCTGTGTTTTGTACAAACCAAACCCCATTATTTTATTCTTTCGATAAGTGTACAAAGACCGCAAACGATGCCCTTCGCCACTTCGCCCTCATATTTCACCTTTTCTCCCATGGCAGCAGTCCCCCATCTCCCTTAGTCGAATTATTTCACCCCCCCCCCAAATGCATGCACCATTACGACAATCATAGCCAGTTCATACCTGCCCTGGAGTTCCTACCGACTCCAGGGACTTTTATCTTCAGAAATACCTATGACTGCCACCAAGATGCAAGCTGCTCAAGTATACTTCGACCTCAGGCCATTGAATCCCCATCATTCGTTTTCAACTACCCGCTCACCAACAGGCCTATGTTAAACCCATCATGGTTTGGTTAAGGCTTCCTTTTTGTCGACCTCAATGCCTCTTTTCCAAAAAGGAAGCGATACCTTGGATGACCCCTCCCCATGCAAAGGGGTATCCTCGGGTGGCACTATGGGAGACATCATTGTCCATAGATATTATCGATACTCTTGACATTCGACTACAGCAAAAGCTTTCATGTCATGATGGTATCGTACCTTACAACCATTGCACTTTGATCAAGAACCGTCGAAGACCCATGCCTTTATGAGCATCTCTGACAACAATGCTTACACGGGAAGGTCCCAGCCAGTACATATGCGTACATTGCGCAATGATATGCCATACCAAGATTACGCATATGGGTACCACATTCCACCTATCGTCAAAGAAAAAACGCCCCTGAGGGCGTCAACAGTCATCGTCAACAACCACCAGCATCACTACCACAGTAGTGACACAGACAACACATGTATCTATCAATTTTGTTTAACTAGCCATAGCATCACAAGCATGGGACATGCCTGCCTCGTTGAAATTTTGTAAATATGTTTTATATTTTGTCTGCTTGCAGGGGGTCCCTTAGGCCATGGTTATCTCGGAAACGGTGCAAGGTGTTGTCGATTCACGCAAACCTCTCACTCTCTCTCTCTCTCTCTGCATACGATATAGAAAAGAAACTATAATGTATTTCGGCTATACGGTTCTTCCTAGACGTCACACATTTGGGGGCAATTGTTAACACTGAAAAATCGTATAGCAGAAGACGACATCAATTAATTTCGAGCCCAACGATTTACAAGACAGTAATACATTATGGAATCAAGAAGTATTTAAAATCTCTAAGGTTTTGAGAAAATCAGATTTGAACTAGTCATAAATGCTAAAATGTGTGCTTTTTCCTTCGAGAAGAGCACCTTCTGCGTGCCCTTTTTCTCGATAAGCGCGCATTCCTGGAAATGGAAAAAAGTCACTTTCTGGGACCACAACAAGCAAAGGACAATTACTCCTTATGTGAAATCCGCCTAAGGACAGCCACCAACGTCTCCTTAGACATTATGTGAGCACACAATGGAATCACACCTCTCCCTTGGGTCACCATCCATCATGTACCAAGGGAGGGAAGGAGGATTTGAAGCTCACCTATATAAACCCACCAAGAGATGAAAAAACGGTGATCACAAGGTTATGCTGGCCAAAGTTGCCCCAAGCAACACCAACATTGTGTGTGATTCGGAGCTGGAGCTAAAGAGGACTCGATAGTTGGCCACCCAACATATTAGTCCACCACAGCAGAGAGAGAGAGTTATACTGCATCAGAGGCAGAACTTGGAAGGCAAACATCCTTGCATCGGGACCTAGAGCCATTGCCTAGGGGCCCTTTGGCAAGTGGGTAAGATTTCTTTTTATTCCAAACATTTAATAAGAAGAGGCCATCAAGCCATAGTTTGCATTATTATTGTTTGGAACTCTCTATATAGCTTCTTTTTTGTTTTTAGTTTTAGTTTTTTAACTAGAGAATACTTCAGCATATTATTTCATTTAAGTTTTCTGCTTTTGAGCTCCCCCCACATTTTTCCTGTTACCAATAGTTTAGAGAGTAGACCACACTCTCTAAGCTCGTGTGATTTCGTACACTCGTGTGTCAAATCCACCACAACAAGGGACATGCCATTAGGAGCTGGACCAGCATATGTAGCCCAAGAGGGGTGAACTGCTTCATCATGCCTACTGTGTAAAACTTATGTGTGAATGTTTTTCTTTTTTATGCACTGTTGTTCAATTTTTTTAGGGCTTATTTACATGCTTAAAGTTCACTAATTCATCTAATTTTCATGGTTAAAACTATCATACCTTAAGCAAAATTATGGAGACAATTTGTACATGTTTATTTAACTAAAAGGACACTAAGCACAACACAACTAATACACTCCTTTCAGATCAGTTGATATGCATCATTTTATGGTGATCTGTATGTGGTATGAGCATTGATTTTGATATGATTAATGTTTCTAACAGACATGCTAACTTGAAGTGTGATGTTTCAGATAATTTCGCACCACCATACCTATCATAGTGAGTCAAGGTGATGATTAACAATATGTATTCATGTTTTGGATTGTCTAACTGTGTGTTTTCATGACATCTCATAAGAAGACACCAAGAAATATGGGATAAGCACTAATAGGTTCCTACATGGGAACAGAGAGTAGTCAATAGGGAAAGGAAGAGATGAAGGCTATCTTGATCAAATTGATACTCTCATAAGTCTAAGAATTGTGCTATGGATATGAAAGGTTGATAATGAGAGGATTGTCAAGGATAAGGCAAAGCAGGAGAAAGTGAACACAATTATACTACAAATTCTTTCATATATGCAGATATAGAAATATCATGAGCTAGTTTGATAGTTACAATATTAAGCAAAGTTCATCAAAACGTGGGAGGCAAGAGGTAAAGGTTGACAGTGCAGAAGGAAACCAATCTAGGAAAAGACATAGGTAGGGAAGTGAAGACATAGTAAGGGGAGGAAACCCTCTAAGTACACTAGAGAGGAGGATGGACAGTTATGAGTGGCCATAAAGTGTTGCAAAAGTACGTGGCCAACAAAGAAGGAAAGGAAAGGAGTTTGTGCCAGAATATTTCAAGAAGGAAAATCCTCCTACATTTTATGGAGAGGTGAATAAGGATGAATAAGAATAGACATGGTTTCTAGGGATGAATAAGTACTTCAGAGTTCACAATTACTCTGAGAGTATGAAAGCAAGAGTGGCGATATTCAATTTTAAGGGAAATATTGATATTTGGTGGGAAGATCTAAGGAATGTGAAGGATATCAGAGAGGTGAAGTTTTCTTTGGAAAGGTTTGAGGTACTTCATGAAGAAGTATCACCCTAAATAATATTATGATGAGAATGCTAAGGAGTTCTACGAGCTGAAACTCGAGAAGCTTATAAATGAAGAATACACTACCTTATTATTAGAGTCATTGATATACATGTCTTATCTCAAAGAGGAGAAGGAAAATATTAAGAGATATATCAGTGGGCTACCTCAGGAATTTAGGGACAAATTAGAGTTCATTGAACCAAAGACATTGGAAGAGGTCATCAATAAAATGAAGCATTTCTATGAAAAATCAAAACATAAGTTAGAGTTCAAAATTAATTAGAAGGTAAAGGGAAAACCTGACCTTAAGGGGAAGGGGCAGGAGCCGATAGGAGAAACCACTACGTTGGTTACTCATGCTAAGGGGTAACATTAGCAAAATTATACCACTGCAAATAAGGATTGGCTCACAAATCCCACCAGAGTGGAGTCTGAGAGGTTCAAATCAAGTCCCATGCATTGTTAGACACACGGATATAACCATTGACAAAAGGATTACTTGCAGTGGCAACAAAATGGCCCAAGGGAATACATCGTGCAAGAATTTGAGGCTGTAAATGACATGGTTCAGAGTATTTTGTGCATCTACATAGCAGTGGACAACAAGCATGCCGATTATCAAGTCTCGATAATTGAAATGAAAGGTATGATTAACAATTAGGTTATCTCAATTTTAATAGAGCTAGGTTAAAATTTTAATTATGGAAGCCCTAAGGTTTATGAGAAATGTGCCTTAACAAGAACCATGCACAAAGAGTCTTGGTTAGTTCAGTTAGCCACTTCAATCAAGAAACAAGTGGCATTTGCGACCCAATCATGCCCAATCTCTCTAAGTAGCATGCCATCGTAATGAATGTAAATCTATTGCCCCTGTGTTCCTACGATGTCCTCATAGGGATGGATTGGTTGACACAACAAAAGACCAAGGTTGACTACTACATCAAGTTGATCCTATACCTTAGTGAAAGCGGTGAAAAGATAATGTTTCAAGGGAAATTAAAATCGATATCAGTCATATTAGTAACTGCATTGCAACTAAAGCATTGTGGTCGGAAAGGGTGCAAGATATTTTCTATTCACATCACCAACGAAATTGAAGACAATAATGATTTTATGAGAGGATGCCAGATTTTAAAATAGTTTAAGGATGTTTTCCCTGAGGAAATCCCAAGATTACCACCACATCGGGAGATTTATTTCTCAATTGAATTAATGGCTAGAACAACACTGGAATCTAAATTCCCTTACAATTTGAGCACGCCAGAACTAATGGATTTGAAGCTACTGCTAAAATATATGTTAGACAAGGGTCACAATAGTCCAAGTTTGTCACCATGGTGAGTGATAGTCTTATTTGTGAAAAAGAAATATGACACATTGAGGTTATGCGTTGACTATAGACAGCTCAATCAAGCCACCACTAAGAATAGATATCCATTTTCATAGACCGATGACTTATTTTATCATATTAAGAGGGAAATGGTCTTTTTGAAAATTGATCTAAGATATGGGTATTGTTAGGTGCACATTAGGAAACAATATATTCATAAAACAACTTTTTGAACTAGGTATGGGCACCATGAATTCATGGTTGTACCATTTGGGCTCACGAATGCTCCCGCTAACTTCATGTGTTTGATGAATAATGTTTTGAGTCCTTATTTGGATAATATTTTGTTAGTTTTTTTTATGACCTCCTAGTGTATTATAAGAACAAGGAAGAAGATGAGAAACACCTAACAGTCATGCTACATTTACTAAGAGAGCATAATATCTATGCAAAACTCAGAAAATGTGAGTTCTTTCAGTCCCAAATCCAATACCTAGGGACTATAATCTCAAAGGAGGGTGTGACAGTTGACCCCAAAAAATTTAAGGCAAACATGAATGCCCAACTCCACAAAATGTAACAAAATTAATATTGTTTGTGGGGTTGGAAAGCTACTACAGGAGATTCATTAGGAACTTATCTAATATTGGACACCCAATCACAACATTGCAATGAAAGGGAAGTAAATTTCAATGGAAGGTTGAATGTGTTACAAGCTTTGAGTAGTTGAAGCACTTGATTACACATGCACTAGTGCTAAGGTTAGCAGACCTAGATAAATATTTTGTGGTGTGCACAAATGCTTACAAAGAAGGGTTGGGCATATTCCTCATGCAGAAGGGATAAGTAGTATGCTATGAGTCCAGGAAGTTAAATGAACATGATCTGGAATTAACAAAAATAGTCCACGCACTAAATATGTGGAGACATTACCTTTTGGGGAGGAAATTTACATTTTTAACCAACCATGGAGTGCTAAAGTACTTTTTTGACCAGTCAAAATCGAATGCCAAATATGTAGGTTTTAACCATGTACATAAATGATCTACAAACGAATTCTTAAATACATAAAATAAACAATAGCGAGGAGCATAAAGCATAAAATAGATATACGCAGATATTTTCCCCTAGATCCCAAATCGGGACTACCAGCTTGATTTTTTGTTATATTCCTTTTAGTGTTACAACACATATATATACATGCCAAAGCATTCATAAACCCCAATCCATTAACCCTAGATTAGAACATAACTATATTTCCCTTGACCGGATCTACTAAATACCAGGGGCTGAAAACCATCATGCCCCAAAATCATGTGCAAACCCATGCACAAAACCATAGGCGATTCTGCCCACCGAAAAATAAGGAAAACAATTTTCTCGGGGCGCTGCCCTGGACCCGCATAGGGGGCTACCCGGCCGATGCGAACCCCTGGAAAGGGGGGGATACCACCCCCCCGTTGCACCCCACGCAACATATAGGAGGGGCCTTGTGACCCCCCCGCTATGCCCCACACAACATACAGGGGGGGCTATCGCCCCCCCGCTACACCCCACACAATGTATAGGGGATGATATCACCCCCCCACACTGAAACTAATCGTGGAAAGAATATAACACATACCCAACATTCTCTCACTTGTTTTTTTCTTTCTACAAGGGGCCACAGGAGAGCTTAGTCATTAGTCTAGCCCTACAACACCCATTGTTTCTCTACACCAAGAGAGCTTATGAGTGCTCACATATTTCGTCAATGCATCTACAACATTCTTCAAATTTTCCACCTTTACCAACAACACCTTTTTATCCTCAACCATATCTCTCAGAAAGTGATATTGAACATCAATGTGCTTTGTCTTTGAATGATAAAAAGGGTTTTTGGCCAAGAAAATTTCACTTTGGCTATCACAGTGTATCCTTATAGCTTGTTAGGGTCCTATAATAATAGGATTCATAATTTTGAATTGACTATGATTAGTCTTGTAATATTGTACATACTTTGATTTCGAAAAATTGTTTTCCCATATTAAAAAATGTAAAGAGGGTAAGTTCTAAAAGAAAAATCAAAGGACTAAAAGAAAAAGATAAAATATGAACCCCACAAAAAAAAGAGAAAAAATAGATCCTGAAAGTAATGCAAATTCAAATGCCACTACTTTTTACTTTACTTTTCAAAATAAGAATTTGTGCATCTTGTCAAAAATGCCACAATCCATGATGGTCAAAAAACTTAATATTGACTCATTCATGTTTTAAATTTCATGCTAATAGTTAGAGAATAAAGATCTAGCCAAAGTGTTAATCTTGGCATATCAGTAGTTAGGTAGAGAATAATAATGAGCTCAATAGTTTAGTCTGAGCCATTGGAAGTCATAAGGTTAGAATTAGATAGTTTTATTATCAAAGAAAAATTGAAGGGTCTGCAAGCTCAAATGCACCTAATAAATGAAGAAAAAATGTTACGGTAAATGATGGGTAGGCAGAAGCAGTTTTCACAAGGCATGGAGAACATGAAATTGGTCATTTCATATAACTAACTTCCTTCTAAACTCATTTCCCTTGTAAAAATACCCCTTCCTCTTCATTTTAACCCCTTCCCCTTACTTCACTCCTTTTTTCTTACTAAAACCACTTTTCCCTAGATTAAAAAGCCTTTTCATTTGAAAAAAAAGTAAAATATTTTACTAATTTCCCCTTTCATTTAAAATACCCCAAAAAATCCCCTTATCCTAAGTCTAAAAGTTAAATGATATGTCGAGTCCCACCATGAAGAACCCCTCCTTAATATTAGTCTAAACACTAGTTCTTAGTGTATTTTATAAATCTCACCTATATAGACATTCCCGCACATATTCAACTCCCGCATTATATTTCATTTAACCCAGTTTAATATATATGTTTAAACCCATTCCCATACTTTGTTAACCATTATATATTAACTCCCGTTAAAAGTGTAGCCCACCTCTACTTATTAACCTCCATATGTACTAATTCTTGCATAACATATGTTACTCTTGATCCCATATAACATATAGCTTATATTATAACTTTCACATATCTAACCCCTCTTATTATAAAGTCCTGACTTTGTATTAATAATCTGTATCACATAACCCATATCATGACTTAAAAACCTGGACCCCACCTCCTATCAAATCCCCGATAAATCCATTCTATTCACCCATCTGTTGGATCATCATTCCCCAGATCCAATGGCCAATACCTTATTTCGCACCCTCCACTGCCCGAACATTAACAACACCGAGAGCATGTGAAATAAGGAGTTTCAAAGCCCCGCTCCTCTGCTACGTGGCAGCCCCAGATTCTATCGCATCCTCCAATCAAATACCACATACCCTCCTTTTGCGATGCGAAAACTGTCGAGATGTTTTCCACCCGTTACAGTCATACCACCCCTCCATTTGAATTTAACCCTGCACGTAAAAATTAACCACTGTTGGTTAAAAACAAATAAAGACTGCCCTTTAAGCCTTTTCACCATTTCTATTCAGATTTTCATAGAGAAAGCTCTGCCGACCTATTTCCGAGCCAAAGAATCTCTACTGACTTGTTGTTAAGCCATTTCATAACATAATTCAACCCTTTTGCTACTGAAGCCAATGCAGAATCAGCCTAAAGCCTTATAAAAACTAGTTTGAAGCCTTAGAAAGCCTCTACTGCATCCAAGACCTCTCTGCAAACAACAATAACCCCTTCTACATACCAAAGCTTCATTTTGCAGCTATTCATGAAATACCAAGACTTGTTCTTAAGCAAGAAAGTAATCCTTTAAATCAATTGAAGCTTTACAGACCATAGAAAAGCCATTTTTGCCTCTTAAACCTTTTATATAGACTGTAATCATCTATTCACAATATTTTTAAGGGCCTTAGATTATTTCTTGATCACAAAAGAGTAATTAATTGATTAAAATAAACAAAACTATGGCATCCCAAGGTATTGTGATAGTCAATCCCCTGCAACCTCTTATTGTTGATGTGGAACATAACCCCCTTGCAAACATAGACTTCAAAATTAGTGACCCTGTCACTGAGTTCAACCTCCTTGAGCTCCACTGCTAGAGCCATGATAATTCAATTGACCAAGCTGATGATGTTTACCTCTAGGAGTCAAATTTTCCCAAGTATATTGTACCACAAACCTTCCAGTGTCCAAAGGTTATCAGACTCTGCCAAGCTAGTTATCTGCCTGACCAAAGAGCCCTTGTAACCCCTGGTAAAGAGATTTTATTCACCATCACAGCTAAATCAATAAACCAGATGCCGCAAATTCAACCTAGGCCTGATGAAGCCCCACTGTCTATTGATATCCTCACTAAATTGTATTTAAAGATGGACTTCCCTAAGAGGTTCCAAATATTCCAAACATTCATTCCCTCATCAGTAGAAACTCCCAAGAATAACCCTCCTTATCCAACTGTTATATTCTTTGAAAGAACCAAGCATATCATCACAATGTTGTCATGTATTCTGGGTTATTTCACTGATGAGCATGTTGATGCTTCACTCTTAGGTTTTCTGTCTATTTCTCCCCTGGTTAGCCTCCTGCTTCTACATTCAATTTTTCCCAGTACCTCTCTGATACAATCCATGAACAACTAGTTAAATTACTAGAGGAGGGAGTGTTCAAGTATTCATTTGTTTTGTTCCATATGTTCCTATACTTTCAATCTGAAATATTTGCAATCAACCTTCAAAAAATGGACATTGAAGGTAACCCTCAGTCAGTAATATTTTTGACTTCATTAATCAGGAAAGATTCCACAGAGTTCACATACAAAGACTTCATTGACTCATTCATCTATCCATTTTTCAACATGTTGAACAACAACATTCAACCAAGAGTCAGTGATGAGATAAAAAAAGGTCTTGCAGTTATCAGAACACAGTATGATAGGAGATTGGTATCTTTACCAAAACCACACTGAGATTAGGGTATATGGATGTCAATTCACTCCATACAACTTGCCTAAATACCTCCCAATGAGGTTATTTTCACTTGAATATATTAGGAAGATCCTTAACTCTGATGAAGTGAATTTCTTGTCAGCCAAAAAGAAAACACAGTTTAATATAAAAAACCAGATTGGTCCATTCATTTGCAATAACATGACTGCTGGACAACAGGCAGAAAAGTGTCTTCAAGAATTCAAGCTCAGTGAAAGCTTCAAATGGAATTATGATCCTTTAGGAGTTATTAGCAAGTTAATAATCAAGTTTAAACTATCTCCTTTTGTCCATGAGTCCAAGCCTGACATTGAGAATTACTCCAATTAGTGTGAATGGTTGGAGAATACTTTGAAAGAGGCAGAGAAGCAAGGTGATACTAGTTCCATCTTGCAAACTCCATCCCCACAAGATAGAAACTCCAAAAGGCCAAGAGAAGAAGGATAATACTCAGCTCAAACCTCCACTGAAACAAAATTAAAATGGATGTACAAGAAGAATCCCAAATTAAATCCCGTAATTGAACAATTTGAAACAATTGAGATTATTGACACAGATACAGTGGTAAAAGACAATGCACCTCCAACAGTTTCAAAGGAAACTCACCAGCCTTCAACATCTAACACTCAAATCATTCATAATCAGCATAGTGTTGAAGTGTCTTCATCAAGTAAACTAGCAGATAAATAACATGATATCATGCAGAAGTACAAAGAAATCAAACTCAGAAATGAGGCATTAAAAGCAAATACTTGTGCCCAATACTGGAAATAGACACCAAGTGACCAAAGTAGGTTACTTTCAGCATTTGACTACAAGACCAGGAAGATGCAGATGACCTTTTTTCAGCCCACAGTGAAAAATCCAAATTCATCAGCTGATTATAAGAAAACAACATATGAAGTTCAAGCCAAAGATATTCATCCTATAGACCAAATAGAATTTCATAAGAAAGATAGAGAAATGATATATTCTACTATGACAAACAAAGCCATGAGTGTTCAAAAGCTGCAAAATACTCTAGAAAACATCAAAGGTCAGTTAAAGTTAGAAAAGGCTTCCTCACAAGCCAAGGACAATAGAATCAAATCTATTGAAGTATTGGTCATAGAAGTGGGATATGATCCCAAGAACATCAAAGTTGTAGAATAACTCATAAAGAAAAAGAATGCAGACATTGTTGCATTGAAGAAATTACTCAAATTTCCTCCTATTGAACATCCACAAGAAAAGGAATTGTTAGAGAATTATGGACAAAAAGATGAAATGATGAATCTCATCATTCAGTTGACTGCTCAACTAAAGGAGATGGAGAATGAGATGGATAAGTTAGTACAAGATAAAAAGGCCAACATCGAAGCAATCCATGTCAATGCTATTCCTACATTTACTACAACAGTTCCTTCTAATCTAGCAGCTTCAGTAGCCACATCAGTTCCAGTAGCTACAACACTTCCCACTACATCAGCAACTACATCAGCTACAGAATCATCTTCAACGACAGCTCATCCAAGTGATGAAGCAGGTAAATTGGTGAAAGCAATGCAAGACATGTCCATACAGACTAGTTAAATAAATAGACTTAAAGAATATTTAAAAAGTCTAGAGGATGAGAATAAACTAGTACAAATCATGCACAAGAATGAAGTACATAAGTCAAATATATTGACTGAGAAAGTACAGAAATTAGAGAAAGAGTTAACATTGAAAGAACCACTTTCTCAGGAAAAGCAGCAGTTGTGGGCCAATATCATTGACTCTGTCAATGATATTTGGCCATCCATTCAAGTTATTTATGAGCAGAAGGATTTAATCAAAGAAGCAGGTGAAGCCATTCAAAAATTAAAGGAAGAACTTGGTAAGAAGCTAGAGGAGGCCAATGAAATCATTAGGTTTCTTAATTCCAAGAACAAACATGAATTGGAAGAAATTGGCATTAGTGACAGGACTGAAACCATCCTTGATGTCAGAAAATTAATTTCTAAAAGGAACTTAATGGTACAACTTGAAGACAAATTTCAGAACATGGAGCTTGCCATAACCAGATTCATGGAGAAATTTGATATTTTGAGGTAGAAAGGCCTGCCAAATCCTTTGGTTATAAATGAGATGTTAATGAAACATGAGGATTATGGTAAGAAAATCTGAGAAGTGGTGAAGGAATCGGCCAAAAATTCCTCCATGAAAGGAATTCCCATAGGAAAAGTACTCTATCAAGTTTTGAAAACCCCTTTTACCTCCAGCATGAGGTAAAACTTCTCTTCATTAACAAGCCTACTTTTGAAAAGTACACAAAAGCTAATGAAATTTCCAGAAGAATGGTAATGATTAAATTACCAGATGTAGAAGCTTGGGAAAATTTGAATGATTTACTTTGAAAGTGAAAAGGTAAAACATATCAGTCAAGATAAAAGTAAAAATAGCAGTGAAATTGAAGATAGAGCAGGTAGTTTAAAGTGAAAAACAGAGACAGGTTAAAGAGTATTAGATGAAAGTCAGAGTTTAAAGTCAAAATAGAGATCACAAAACAGAGTGAAATACAGCCAGCTGTTAGCCACCTATAATATTTTGTTATACCCAAAGGTGGCTAAATATGTTTTGAGCCTTCAAAGAAAAAATTTCATCACTAAAAATTGTTGGCTTTTGAAGACTCCTTGAAAGGCCTTCTGCCTTTGTCCAAAATCCTCATTGTTGTTCTCATCTCATACTCTGAAATTTCTGCTGAAATACAAAGAAGAAACTGTTGCAAAGCCATCCCTTTTCCTTTTCTCCCACTCGAAATTAACCTTCTTTTCCTTTCCCTTTTTTCCCATATTTTTCCTCTATTATTCATCATTTCCTTCTTCCCTTCATAAATCACCCTTCCCATGGTTAAAAACTCACTTTTTAACCCTTTCGGCACCCTTTGTTTCCATTAAAAAACTGTGAAAAATCATAAAAATCAAAGTTTCATTGCTATAGACCTCAGCCCCTTGGCCTGAGTTTCCAAACCACTTCCCCAATACGCCCTCATCATAAAAACCAAGTGCCAAACCCATGAAGCGCTAATCGAATCGAAAAGATTCAAGTGTGCATGTTTGTGAGCCATTTCAAAATGTCGATTGCGATCAGCCCCTTTGTCCTAAACCGCAGATCGTATTATCATTTCATCTGCCCCATAAGCCCGAAATCGGGTGCTAAACTATTGAAAAATCCCTTTCTGATCAATATTTTTCTTTGAAAAACTTGAAAACCCATTATTCCAAAGTTTGTTTTAAAATGCCAAAATCACGTGTTTAAATAAAATGGGTTGATCAAAAAGACCGATTGCACAATCGCGATCAGAGAATTTAAAATGGGTTGATCAAAAAGACCGGGCCCGAATGTTTTGATTACGATTGGCCCTAGTTATATAAAGCCCGGGCCCACGGTACTCCATACGCCCAGTGGCCCCGCAATCGGGCGCCAGCCTATCATATATATATTCCGCCCATTTCACTCAAAACCTTGCTTTTTATTGAAATTTATGGGTTTCTTACGAAGTATAAGGGTCCCGCCGGTGCAAGAAAACAAAGGATCTAGGCCGTCGATCTGATCTGCAGATCGAACGGTTATCGCCCAATCGAAATGTTTTCAATCGCAAGTTTCCAATCGCATACTTTATATCTGTTCCCCCGATCGGCCCACCCCTCCAATTTACTCCCCGCCGTCGATCTGATCTGCAGATCGAACGGTTATCGCCCAATCGAAATGTTTCAATCGCATGCTTTGATTGCTGCCCTCCTGATTGCGATCCTTCGATTGAATCTGGACCGTCCACGTGTCCAGATCGGACGGTCCAAAATCACTCCGACTTGTTCATCTCCCCGCTCTCCTTTTCGCCTCGTCTACGCAAATCTCCACCGTTGGTTGCCTTCATCCGACGGCTACGCTCCTCCCCCGCCATCTGAAGCAGTTTAAACCTATTTCCGCAGGATTTCTTAACTATTTTTGTGTTTTGCAGGTATTTTAATG